>JAVKPL010012184.1:0-56612 GCA_032173675.1 Gastrolobium villosum | reverse complement strand
TTCAAATTAGGCCACAGGCCTATATTGTAAAGCCTGGGCCATGCTGGCCTATATTTTTAAAGAATTTTTTTAATAAAATTTATTTTATATAATAGAGTTTAGGACAACGATCTTTTCTTCCTTTTTGCTACGTTTGGTCCACACAAGATGCGCTGTTGTTTGTTCTCCATCTCCAACCTGTTGGGTCCGTGACTTTTATTAAAGTCATGGGAGTTGGGACCCATGGTTTTGAAATTTCAAAAAGAAAAAGATAAAAAGAATAAGAAAGGGAGCGTCAGAGAAAGATGATTGAATAAGAACAAAAAGAAAGAAAAAAGAGAGAAAGAGAGATCGAGACAGAAGCGTCGCACAGAGGAGAAGAAGAAGGGAAGAAGCTCCGGTGCGGTGCAGTGATACTTCATCGGAATAAGCTCAAATTTTAGGGGAGTGTTCGTGGTGTGTAGTAGCTTATACTCACAGATCATTTTGTGGTTTGAAGCTCTCTAGAGCACAAATATGATTTCTTTTTTTTAGAGCTTATTTGGTGACATTTCTCTTTACTCTTCCTCTTGATTTCTATCTTGTTGATGATGTTGTAGGATTCCTCTAAATATAGAAAGAATATATGCAAAATGTCTCTTGGCAGGACAGAGGTCAGGTCAGGCTTCCTGATTTTAAAAAGCAGGCCAGGCCCAGGCCAATATCTTAGCTTGTGGCAGGCTGAGAGGCTGGGCCAGGCTTAAAATATTATATATGGGCATAGCCTATTTATGTTAAAGCTTGGCTAGGCCTGACCCATTTACACCCCTAATTGAAACCCTCATTTCTATTATCAAGCAATATAAAATTTACGCAAATCTTTCCTATATTCTTAAAAAGAATTACAAATAAATACAGAAGGTACAATTTTTTTTAAAATTTAAATTTTTTCGACACATAAGACTATATTCGACACACCAGGAAGCGGGACCCCTATCGGTAGGCCGTTGGCCTTACCACCCACAACAGGTGTTATCTAAATGCAAAGTATAAATCAGAATCATTATTATATTTACCACTTCTTTCAACTAAATCTTAATCGTCAATTTTCGCCAATCTTATGATTATAATTTACTGGGTCAAACTTATTAATTTCCAATAAATGATAACCATCATGTTGGATATTTGTTATACCCCAATTGTTTAATTGATTTAAAATATATTTTGATGATTACAATCAATTTAATGTTAATTTAATTGATAATATTTATTCCGATTTGAATTAGTATCCAAGATAATTGAAAGATTGCATGAAGATTGGAAAAGATGTGGAATATATCATGAAGAAATATAAAAGCATGGAATCAAATAAAGATTAAGATAGATTTTATCTTTTTAAATTTAATGTAAGAGAAATAAAATATTCTTTGCCAAAGATTTGATTAGGATTGCATTGCATAATAGATTAAGATGTTATTGTTATAAATAGGGCTCATTGCATATTATTTCATATGGAAAAATACAAGAGAGAGAATATATAAGAAAGAAAAGAGAGAATTACATTTTCAAGAATATGATTCTTTCTTGTGCATCAATTGAAGAGCTTTCTTCCATAGATTCATTCATATATTCATCCTCTGGCAAAGTGAATATTTCTCCATAGGAATTCATATTACCTATATGCTTGAGGAAAAGAAGCACCGAGGTAAATACTTTAATTATAATTTTCTTCTTGACCTTTTTGAAGGTCTGTACTAAAAAACTTGGATAACAGTTCTTGTGTTGGGGAACTGGGATACAACATGTCTCTTTTTCTTTGGAAATTGAGAGTGACTTAAGAACCCTTGTGTGATAGGGTTTTGGAATTCTAAAGGGTTAGGATTTCATACTGGAAATTAAGGATACCAGTTGGGAATTTGTGTAAGGAGAAGACTAGAAAACTAGGATATTAGAGAACTCTTTGTACACAAGTTTCATAGTGGAGTTGCCCGTCGAATTTCAGTATTCGATTTTAGGGATCCGTGGTTTTACTTTCCTTTTGGGTTTTCCATGTAAAAACTATTGTGTTAATATCTCTCTATCCTTATCTTGATTTATTGCTTTGAGTTAATTTTAATTAGCGAATTATTTTTATAAAACTCAATTCAACCCCCTCTTGAGTTCATCTGGGACCACCACATCAGATTGGCGTCAATCAATAGTTAAAATTTGATTATAAGAGATTGATCAAAAAAAATTTATAAATATAACTTTCATCCATAACCATTATTTATAAAGAAAAAAGTATTTGTCATTTTAAATGACATACCTTTGTTTATTTTTTGATTTTTTTTTTATGTTTTCGACAGAATTCGTTTTCCGTCGAAAAATTCGTAAATATAATTTATTTTCTATTTATTTTTATTATAAGGGTTCTCGACGGCACATTTCTTGTAAGTGTGATCTATGTATAGGATTTTACTGTATATTTTTTAAGAAAAATACTATTAGCTTAAATATCACAAGAAATCTTTCGGACAAAATAATATAATTTGATCATAGATATTATATTGTAAGATATATTGGCTATTCAAATGTTTTTCTTGTAATGATATTGATTTTTTAATTCCAACGTCATAAAGAAGTCTCATAATCTAAAAATGTGGCAAAATATTTTCGAATGTTGATTTGATTTCCTAAATTATAATATTGATATTAATTGTAAAATATTTTTTGTAATCACTGAACAGTGAAAACTTTTGATTCAGTTTCCTAAATTATAGTATTGATATTAGATGTAAGATATTATTTGCTCAACCCAAGTAAATCTTCCGAGTAAGATTTTTTGTAATGAACATTCGAATGTAGGCCTTCACAAGATAGAGAGAAGAAAAAATATGAGAAAATCATTGTATATACAATTTATAAAATATAAATGCAATCAAGATTCACTCTTGCCTTTCTAAATCCTCTACACTTCTGCTGCATACAATCTTCTGCTAAATTGTGTTTGAATCATGTGATAATGTGCTGAATACTTTGTAATCAATGGTCTAAATATTTTATAAATTTTGTGGATTGAAGTTCGGGACAACCCCAGATGATGAGTGGTGGCGGTCAGGAACTGACCACAAATGATGCCTTAGCATATCTCAAGGCAGTGGAGGATATGTTTCAAGATAAGAGGGAAAAATATGATGACTTTTTGGAAGTCATAATGGATTTCAAGGCTCAAAGGTTTGATCATGTTGTACTAAATTCTCCCCCACCTACAAGCAAATAATTTTTTTCTCTATTGTTATATTTCATTGGGAGTGGGGATCTTGATTTTGTTAGCTGAAATTAATTTTTATCTTTTGTGTTCATTTGTAGAATTGATACAACAGGTGTCTTAGCAAGAGTGAAAGATCTGTTTCAAGGGCATAAAGATCTAATTTTGGGATTTAACACCTTCTTGCCAAAAGGATTTGAAATCACGCTTCCCTTGGAGGATGAACAACCTGCTCAGAAGAAGCCTGTTGAATTTGCAGAGGCTATAAATTTTGTGGTCAAGATTAAGGTAAAAGCTCCTGTTCACTATAGCAAGATCAACTCAGAATGGACAGTTTAACTTTTGAATCTGACTGGGTTCTTTTTATGCAGACTCATTTTCAAGGCAATGATCGAGTTTATAAGTCGTTTCTAGACATATTGAATATGTACAAAAAGGAAATCAAGTCTATGACCGAGGTTTACCAGGAGGTCTGTACTGTCTATGCCTATGTTATCATGTTACAGTTAGGCAAATTTGTTATATTTGTCTTTCTATTTTTCCCCTCTTGTAGGTCTTATGATTCTTTAGACACATTTTAATCATATATTGGACTTCTACAGGTTGCTGCACTTTTCCAGGAGCACGCAGATCTTCTTGAGGAGTTTACTCACTTTCTTCCTGATACTTCTGGAACAGCCTCTACTCATTATGCTTCTGCTCAAAATTCTCTCCTTCGTGACAGGAGCTCTGCAATGCCAACAGTGAGGCAAATGCATGCTGACAAGGTTTATTGCTCTCCTTATTCTTACATCACTGTGGTTTTATAGTTGGTCATCAAGCTAACATTTTGTTATCTCTATGCCAGGGAGAAAGGACCATAGCTTCACATGGTGATCGTGACCTTAGCGTTGACCATTCAGATCCAGAACTTGACAGAGGTTTGATCAGGGCTGATAAGGAGCAGCAGAGGCGTGGTGAGAAGGAAAAGGACCGTAGAGAAGAGAGAGATACGAGAAAACGGGGTAGGGATGATAGGGATTATGATCATGATGGTAGCCGGGAACGTTTGTCCCACAAGCGGAAATCTGGTCATAGGGTTGAAGACTCTGGTGCTGAACCATTGCATGATGCAGATGAAAATTTTGGCATGCGATCATCTGCTTGTGAGGATAAAAGTTCTTTGAAAAGTATGTCAATACTTTTAATTTTAAATCTACAACCTTATTTAGAAAAAAATTTACCATCCCAAACAAATTTTATGTACTTATGATGTATAATGTTTTAACAGTGCAAACATATACTTCAATCTCATATCATGTTCAACTGGGAAGAAGTAATGGGAAAGATAAAATTGAAAAAAGAAGAAAACCAGTAATGCTTGAAAAATTATTGTGTAATGCAAAAATTTATCTTAGCTTTTCTGCCACTCATAATGATAAATGTAGAAAAAATATGATCTCTTTTGTTGATTGGACTATCTATAATTGAGAAACGCTGCATACTTTGTATTTATGATATAGGCTTTTAGGCTATATAAACTGCAAAGTATAAGGTCCGTACCATGTATTACTTATAAGAAGAAAAATACTTTTTTTAATTTTTTTTGTTAGTGTTCTATTATTTGTTGGATGGTAATTCAACTCCATATTTTCTTTTAACGATTTTTTCTAACAACTTACCTTTTTGTCATCTCAGGTATGTATAGTCAAGAGCTTGCTTTCCTTGAAAAAGTCAAGGAGAAATTACGTAACCCTGAGGATTACCAGAAATTTTTGAAGTGCCTACATATCTACAGCAGGGAAATAATAATTACGCGAGATGAATTGCAGTCATTGGTATGGTTTATACATCTAACTTTTAATATCTTATTAGGTATTTTACTGGTTTTATTGTCACATTGTATCAATACTGTTTTATTTAATTTGGCTGGCGCTGATAGTTGACCTTTAACAAAAAATTTGATGGTAAAATTTGGAAATGAAGAATTAGTTATACATCAACATCAACATCACCTTTATCCCAAATTATTTTGTATCCTCATAATTTGCTAGGATTTGATTTAACTGAATTCTTAAAATACAACGAAGTAGTATGGCTTTCAATGTCACAACTGTAATAGAAAACTGATTGATATTTTAGGAAGAGCTGTCCAAAATCCAAATACATTCAAGTTACCCCTCCATGCAGAAAATCCGGGAAAAGTGAATGTAGAGTAGGAAATGTTGAATAATATTGTGAACCAACTTATCTGTTGGTGAAGATAGCTGGGGTTTACTCCATTCAGTTTAGGATCAGCTTGACCTGATTCTGACTTTCATTCTTTTTACAGAATGAAATTTGTTCTACTCATGTAGTCCTCCTAACATTAGTTAATTTATTCTTCCAGGTGGGTGATTTACTCGGAAAATATCCAGATCTTATGGAGGGATTTAATGAATTTTTGGCACAGTTTGAAAAGAATGGTAATGTTTGTACTATTTTTCACTTTCTACTAAGTGTAGTTTTTCTTTTTTCTTTTTTTCAATTCCTTCTAATCAAGTGCTGTCATGCAGAAGTATTCCTTGCTGGTGTCATGAATAAAAGTAAGTAACCTGGTTTTTTTTTTTGCTGTTATCTTATGCTAGATGCCACCCTTTCATTTTTATGTAGCAAGGGCTCACATGTAATCACTACAAGAATAAGTGTATTTCGCGGCGGTTACATTGTCTTTCTGCGTCGGTTCAAACCGCCTCCAAAATCGTAGTGCGGCGGTTAATCAACCGTCGTGAAAATAAGCGTCGTGAGGTAATCCACGACGGTTCGAATCAACCGCTGGAATAAGCGTCGTGATGTAATCCACGACGGTTTGAAAGGCGGGTATGACCGCTTCAGACCATTGATCAAGTTTCTATGCAAGACATATTCCGCGACGGTTTGAAACCGCCTCTAAAATAAAATTATTATTTTTTAAATAATTTTTAAATATTAAAATTTTGAAAATCCAAATTATTTTAATTTTAATAATAGTGAATTATTATTATTTTATTTAAACATAATTTCAAAAAAATTTGTAATTTTTATATATAAAGATTTCAATTATTTTAATTTGAAAAATAGTGATTTATTACAATTTTAGTATTATATTTATTATTTTACTTAAATATTATTACAAAAAATATACTAATTTTGGAAAATATTAAATAAACTTTTATAAATTAAATATTTCGAAAATTATAATTATTTTAATGTAAATAATATTGATTTATTATTATTTTACCAATTTTTCTGGTAAATACTATTTTATTAATTTTATTTTTGAAATTAATTTTTTGAAGAATAGTTGATTTTCTACATATATAATATTAATATCATTCTGAATTTATTCACATATATCTTAGTGTTATTGTTAGCAATTAAACAACAATTTATGTCATCCAAATATAATTAATTAAAATTCTTAACAAAAAAGGATCATTTATAAAAATGTCAAAATATAAGCAAAAAGTAAAGATCACACAATATCTTCCCAAGTAATGTAACCTAAACCAAAGTAAAGATCACAAAAACAATCTTACAGAATGTCATTCAAAAAATTTGTAATCTAAACTAAAAGTAAAGATCACAGTATATCATCCAAAAGTATTTTAATCTAAACTGATAGTAAAGATCACATAAAAGCCCAACAAAACATCATCCCAAAGTGTAGAAAACGTCCAGAATTCAAATGTCATCCATGAAAAGGTCATCATCAAGTGGAGTTACTAATCCTTCATTTTGTCCTCCTTGTGTGGATGGTCTGTGAGTATTTGGGTCATAGCTGGCTGATGAAGATCTTCTATTACCGATGGGGGATTCCAAATTTGGAGTCTACAAATGACAAATAAAGACAACATTTTAGTGGGAAAAAACCAAGGCTTTACACGATAGAATTATAGGTTTCACAATAGAATAAGGTATCACTCTTTTTTGTAAATGGCATGCAAAGCCATTGCATTAAGGCTTTACACTGAGAACAACCATTAAAAAAAAAAAAACTTGTGTTGTCACATGAACATATATTTCTATATGACACATTAGTAGCATGCCATACTCAAGAAATTAAAATGTGACCAAGATTGAACAAAACTAATATGGATGTATTTAAACCTTAATTCATTAGGAAAAATTTTATGCAGCAATTAACAAATAGAAATGTTTTAGCAAATGTGTAAAATAGAAGTCACAACAGCCAAATCAGATTAGGCAGTGATGCAACAAAATTTTGTGATACCAAAGATACTAGTCAAACAATCAAATTAGGCTTTACTACAACTACAAGTTAGATAGAAGACATTGAGTTATATGACTTAATATAACTATCATTGGGTTATAAAATATTATATACCTGATGAGGTTCATTAGGTGCAAGATTAGACGGCATTCGGCCTCCAAAGCTTCGGACCAAGTTTGCAACTGTTTCCTTGAGTGGTTCAATTTCAGATTTCAACTCCTTAATTTCATTTGGTGAGGCTGTTGAGCTAGAACCAACAGAACCGGAACCAAGAACTTGGGAAGGACAGACACCAAATCCCATTCCCCGTACACGTCCTGGATGCTCTTTCCCGAAAACATGGACATAAGCTTCTTCCGCTGTCCTTCCATCATTTTGAGCAGTTAATAATTGTTCCTACAAATATTTGCGTAGCTCATTCAATTACATACTAACATACCATGAATAATAATCCAAGTAAAAAAGGTGTTTAGACTTACATTTTTGTGTCTAGCCTCTTCCGTGACAAGTGTACCATCCTTCTTTTTGTGTGATTCAGCATACATATGTGCCCTAGTTATAGGGTGACCCAACTGAATTTCCTAAAAATAATTACAAGAAAAGTAGCAAATATCATATGAAGACAAAAAGAATGATGACATAATACACATGAATTATAATAAGTTAGAATTGTACCATTTCTGCTCTTCTTCTAGCAATTGATTTAGTACCTAAAGTATGTGGGATTGATTGTTTACCCCTATTTGTAATATTCTTTTCAGCAATTATCTGTAGTACACCAAAAAAAAATTAGCAATGAGTTTTATATTTTCATTATCATTATCATATGAAGTTACCTTTGTTTCGTCATCCATTTTGTATTGCAAAAAAGAAGCCCACTGTTCTCTTGGAATACCATTTGGGCAACGCTCAACACCTTGTTCAAAGGTCAAGCCACTCCTTTGAAACATTGCCCACAACCTTGCTCGGTTATCTTTCCATTTTTTTCCAACATCCACCATGATCCATTTTTCATGCTCATTAATGCTGACATCAAACTTACCCTAAAAAAAATGAATACATAAGCAGTCAAAAAATAAACATCAAAGTTTGAGGCAGTTAGGAGTTAGAAAACAAGATTAATACTTTGAAGATTCCCCAAACCAGAGTCTTGTGATAATATGGAACCGTAGGCCATTTTTTATAATTGATTGGCAAAGTTTTACAATCAGCTGCAACTGCACCTGAAAAATAACCATACAGACCACCAGAATTTCCAATTGGTTGGCCTATGTTATTCCACTCCAGAATAATTCTATGGTTGTCAGGAAGCACAAATACATCCTGAACTCGCACTCGCCTCTCCCGCGTTACTCCTTGATCATCTAAGCATTGAAGAGAATCGATAAATTAGATATCAAAATAAAAAATATCAATTAATAACCATTAAGAGGTAAGATACAAACCTATGACATTCACAATCCAGTAGGTTGGGTTTTTTTTCTTAGAAGCTGATGGTTGGGATTCACTGGCAGGTTCTTGTGGTTGGTATGGTCCGGTAGCTTGCACCGAAGGACTTGGTGGTTGCAAATTCCCAACATCCTCACCAAGAGAATGTTGTAATCCGTTGCCTATATTGGAGGGACCTGGGGTCAAAATAGGAGCACTATATGCTGCTCCACTCTCAGTATTAGTCCCAGCAGAAACACTAGGGACATTTCCTGGTGTAGATAGAGGCCTCATACTAAATCGTGGTTTTCGAGGCATTCCTATAAATCCAAATACTCAAGAACAATAAGTAAAAATAGTAAGAATGGATAATCAATTAAATCACAAAATGAATTCATAAAACATTGTTGACAACTTATAGAAAGAGAGAGATTGATTTAGCAAGTTTATAGAATTTAGCAATTAATTCATAGAATTTCTAGAACACGATGAACTATATTTTTTTAATATTGACTTATATTTAAAAGAATGGTGTTATTCTGTTACGAAAGAAAATGAGAAAGAAGAAATAATTCCAATGTAAAGAGCATATCTGAAAATAATCTCCGTATATAACATTATAGTATAAAAACAGTAATGCGTTTCTATTGAAAAAAAAAGTAATGCAAAGAATGATGGAGATAGATATGATGAAAGTAGAAACCAATGCAAAAAAATAACATGTGAGAGAAACTTTCCTTAATGTAGAAAGGACCCAAGCGTATTAGAGTTTCACAAAACTACAAACAATTGTATTGAAATCAGTGTTCATTCTTACAACTCATTACATGTCAACCAATAATAATACACGGAAAATACATAGTGTGTCAAATTAATATGACCTTATAGCCTAATTAAACCCTATAATGGTGCTATCGGATAATCATGCTTCAGTGGGTTCCTTTTTCCTACAATTAAAACATACAAAGAAGGGGACCAAGCACACCACCTCAACTCTTCAAGTGATGTCCCATAGAAACCTATCAAGTCCTTAAATTTTTTATTCTTTTTTCTAGTCCCAAGCACAGGAACCAGTTCATTCTTGGAAAGAATAAAATAAACTGGTTTTGTCAAACATTTTTTCTATCTATTTTTGCTCTTGTAAACAAAAATTAAAAAAAAAATTAATTCTTGCAAAAGTTGTCATACATACCCTCATAATCAGATGGCACACTATAATTAAGTCAATGAACTCATATAATTACATCCAATTCATATTTATAATAAAGCTCTCATTCTGTCAATATGGACTAGCCTATCTTATTCGGTCTTAATTCTTAACTCATGTAAATTAGAGCGAAAAAAAATAAAATAAAAAACTCAAAAACAAAATCTCACCAAACCTTATGGATTATTAGTAAATCTTTAAACAGTCATGTAGTATATACTTATTTTTCAAAAGTATAAATAAGTGAGACTTATATGACATTAACTATAAATAAAATAGTAGAGTCCAAAAAAAAAAACTATAAATAAAATAGATAAAATAAATGTAGTTAAGTGAGTTTGAAGAAATCCAAAGAAATTTCTACCAACATGAGTTTTGTAACATTACCACAACTATCACAGATAGAATTCTTTGCTTTGTATTCCACTGTTCTTAACATTGTGACACAGCATGCTCTGCTGCACGGTATAATATGAGCTTTCGAGCATTGTATTTACTGTGTTTTTGGTTTTTTTTTTCTAAAGCATTGTATTATCTTTATCATTATCTCTCTCCCCGACTCATCTATGTCACAAGCTTTCCACTTTTTTACCACTGATTTCTTGCCATTGTTAGTTTTGTTAAAATACTGATCAGAAGTCCTCTCTATAATATTGAAACGAAAATACTGAAACGAAAACAGAAACGAAAAAACAGAAACGAAAAACAAAATAACCTCAAAATAAATCATTCCAGTAACAGCTTCAATATTTCTCCTTCTATCTACTATTTCATTTCTTCGAATCATAAAACCCCAAACCTGCCTCCACCACAGTTACTTCCTCTCCCACAAAACGAAAAACAAAATAACCTTTTTCCTTAAAAGCATGTTTGTGCAGATTAAAAACAACTTAAAAATAAAAAATAAAAACTTTTTCCTCTCTTTTAATTAATCACAAGAGCATAAACTGCATACACATTTCATGCACACGGAATAAGAACATAACAAAACCATACACTTGAAACTAATAAAAAGATTCAATTTTTTTTATAAAATTAAAAAAAAAATACCTATACACTTGCCTGCTAAGAATGGTAGAGGCGATGGCGATTCTTGTAAGAAGCTTGCTCCTTGAGAGCCCCCCCACCTGTTATGAGATGAGCAGCGAATTAGATTGTAGATTATAGATGAAAAAACCAAAAACCCTAGAGAAAGAGAGTGAGAGAGAAACAGAGAGAAATCGATAAGAAAGAGAGAGAGAACCAACCAAGGTTTGTGCACCGTAGTGTTTTGGCAAATAGAGAACAAGAAGCAATGGAGGTTTTCGGTGCACTGTATTTTGGCAAACAGAGAGCGATGGAGGTTTCGGTGAAAAAAGATAACTAAAGGGAGAGCGAATAGGTTTGGTGAAAAAAAGTAACGGGAGGGAGCGGGTAAATGAAAAGGTCCGGAGGGAATTGGGAGCGGGTAAAGAAAAAATAGAATCAACTGTGTTAATTTTTATTCATTTTTAGTGCATTTTAATTATAATGACTTTATTAAAATTATTTTTTATCTCTATTAATGTATATATTTCAAAAAAAAATTAATTTTTATTTTTTAAAAGAAGGAATTTTAAGGTTTTTCTAAGGAAAACAATTCATTTGTATTTTATATTTACATATGAAATACCAATTATTATTAGTTAAGAAAAAAAATAACATCAGAAGATATATAATTCAAATATATTATATTTAAATAAAAAATATATTTTGAAAATATTTTGTTAAATTTGATGTACTAATCATAATTAATGTATCAATCATAATTAATATACCAATCAAAATTGATTGTAATTGGTGCATTAATTTTGAAAATAATTCACTAATTATGGGCAATATCTCAGCCCATACACGTGTCTTTTTATATATATTAAAAACAGAACATCTGAGCAAGCAGCACAAAAAATCTTTTATTCATCAAAATATTTTTTGATTAATATACTAATCACCAATCACTAATCATAATTAATATATCAATCATCAATTACAATTAATGTACTATTGAAAAATTTAATTGGTTATTGTTACATTAATTATGATTGGTACATTAATTAAATAGCCATTTTCCTTCGTTTTTTATTTTTTTGATTGTGACATTAATTCTGATCGGGCAATAAGATTGTGCCACACAGCGCACCAAGTTCTCTATACTGGTAGCGAACTTAGTCCAGTCAGCTTTTATTGTGAAAGTTTACCATATGTCACAAAATCATTGGCTACCAAGTTCACTACCAATCACTGCGAACTTGGACACGTGGCAGTCAGCTTTTCTTTCGAAAGTATGTCACATGTCAACAACTCATTGGCTACCAAGTCCGCTACCGGTCGTAGCAAACTTCAATGTGTGGTGATAAATTTTACTATTTTGTGTGGTAGTTTGATATATATATATGCCAAAAACATGGCAAATTAGTCAATGTTCCATGAATTAAGTTTTCATTATTCCAATTGATAGCCCATATATTAGGGCAAGTATAGCACTTATGTAACCATCATTTAAAAAAATGGATTTTTAAATTTGATTATGAATCAATTCAAATAGATATAAAAAATTATATTTATATAGATTAGTAAAAATAAAAAATTAGATGCTAAAAAAAATGACGATTTTGTTGATTCATTTTTGATCGAATGGATATATATTATTGAATTTGGATCAATGCTTGAGAATAGAATTAATAATGTGCCCGCATTTATATAGGTATCCAATTTTGTTCATATATCATAATCATATATTTTACGGTAAATAACAAAGAATATAATAGATTTCCGAATTTTAAATAGCGGGATACATACATATCCTAACTATACTGATTCAAATTTATACAAAAGTGTGTAATATATATATTATTAATAATAGACTATCAAAAAGACTTAAATGGCATAGTGGTTGTTGTCATTTAAATCCTACAAGGTATACCGTGTTCAAATCCCGTTAACCACAATTATATTTAAATATTTTTCACATTTCCCCCAACCGTCGCAGAATGCCATAAACGGTCGCGAATCGCTTTATTCTACGTCGTGGAATTATGTATTCTGCGTCGGTTTCAACCGACCTTAAAATATATATTTAGAGGCGGTTTCAAACCGCCGCTGAATTTTCGTCGTAGAATTATAATAATCAACTACGGTTGAATCAAACGTCGTCATAACCGTCGTCATATTGTATTCTGCGACGGTTTCCCCCTAACCGTCGTGGAACGTCGGTCGCAAAACACGCATTTTGTTGTAGTGAATTTTCAGCTTCATCTTCTAGTCCAAAAATTCTGACCGTTATTTATTCATTCATCAGAGTCCTTGTGGAATGAAGGACATGGACTGAAACCAATGAAGGCAGAAGACAGGGATCGAGATCGTGATAGGGATGATGGGGTGAAAGAAAGGGATCGTGAATGCCTAGAAAGAGACAAATCGACTGCAACTGCAAACAAGGATGTTTCAGTTCCTAAGATGCCTGTATGTGTCAGCAAGGATAAGTATGTAGCAAAATCTATAAATGAGCTGGACCTTTCTAACTGTGAGCAATGCACTCCCAGTTACCGTCTTCTACCAAAAAATGTATACTTCCTTTACTTGCCCCTTTGTTATTTAGCATGTCCTAATAGAGTCTCTGAGATTCTCTTGCTGATTGTGTTCTTTATGTGTATTATTTGTGATCACACAGTACCCAATACAGTCAGCTAGCCAGAGAACAGAACTTGCTGCAGAAGTATTGAATGATCACTGGGTTTCTGTTGCTTCAGGAGGTGAGGATTTTAAACACATGCGCAAAAACCAGTACGAAGAGAGGTTATTTAGATGTGAAGATGACAGGTTGGAGCTTTGCTTTGATTTCTATTTACCCTTTAAAATACCTGTTTATTGATTTGTTTTATATTGGGTGCAATGGTAGTTGCTAATTGCTGTATTGTTCTATATTTTGGTTAATTTTGACATCACTGGATTGATTCATATATGTGATTTCCATAAGATATCTGCCACTTGAACTTTGCTGATATTATCGTAATCTATGCTGGTAGGTATGAACTTGATATGTTGTTAGAGTCTGTAAATGTGACAACTAAACGAGTTGAAGAGATCTTAGAAAAGATTAATGCTAATATAATTAAAGGAGACTGTCCAATTCGTATTGAGGAGCACTTAACAGGTAATGTGGTTTTCAATTGATCAACGAAACTTGTCAAAGCACGTTTTCCATGTTCTGATATGATTTTTTGGTGTGTTCTTTTAGCTCTAAATCTTAGGTGCATTGAACGAGTATATGGTGACCATGGGCTTGAGGTGATGGATGTGTTAAAGAAGAATGCATCTCTATCTTTGCCAGTCATATTAACCCGCTTGAAGCAGAAACAAGAAGAATGGGCAAGGTGTCGTGATGATTTTAATAAAACTTGGTCTGAAGTACATGCAAAGAACTATCACAAATCACTGGATCATCGTAGTTTCAAAAAGCTTAAGCCCTAAAGGTAAAACATTGCTTTGCACTTCAAGAACATGGAATATATCATCTTCATTCCATTGTTTGGTCTGTGATTTTTTTTTCTTTTATAATGACTTAGGGTGCTGATTCTACTAGACCAGTTACATCGACAAATGGGGCCATCACTGAAGACACCAAAGTTCACAGCTACCATGAAGAATCAGTTGGACACTTCAAAATTGATAGAGAAGATGGGGAGTTATCTCCTAATGGAGATTCTGAAGAGGATAATTTTGGAGTTTATGGGGATGCTGGCTTGGAGGCAGTGCATAAAGGAAAAGATTGTAGTGAAGGTCGACAATACCAAAATAGGCATGGGGAAGAAGTTTGTGGTGAAGCCGGAGGAGGAAATGATGCTGATGATGAAGGTGAAGAAAGTCCTAATAGATCATCAGAGGACAGTGAAAATGCTTCTAAAAATGGTGATGCTTCTGGTACTGAGGAGTGTTCTCGAGAAGAACATGAGGAGGATGGGCCGAGATCATGAACATGTTAACAAGGCTGAGAGTGAAGGTGAAGCTGAAGGAATAGCTGATGCCAATGATGTTGAAGGAGATGGAGCCTCATTACCATATTCAGAGCGCTTTCTTCTCACTGGCAAAACATGTTTCCCCAGTGTTGCATGAGAAAGAAAGGAATGTTAGGGTTTTTTACGGAAATGATTCCTTTTATGTTCTGTTTAGACTTTATCATGTACATGTGTCTGTTTAGACTTTATCATGTACATGTGTCTGTTTCACATGTACATGATAAAGTCTAAACAGACACATGTACATGATAAAGTCTAAACAGAACATAAAAGGAATCATTTCCGTAAAAAACCCTAACATTCCTTTCTTTCTCATGCAACACTGGGGAAACATGTTTTGCCAGTGAGAAGAAAGCGCTCTGAATATGGTAATGAGGCTCCATCTCCTTCAACATCATTGGCATCAGCTATTCCTTCAGCTTCACCTTCACTCTCAGCCTTGTTAACATGTTCATGATCTCGGCCCATCCTCCTCATGTTCTTCTCGAGAACACTCCTCAGTACCAGAAGCATCACCATTTTTAGAAGCATTTTCACTGTCCTCTGATGATCTATTAGGACTTTCTTCACCTTCATCATCAGCATCATTTCCTCCTCCAGCTTCACCACAAACTTCTTCCCCATGCCTATTTTGGTATTGTCGACCTGCACTACAATCTTTTCCTTTATGCACTGCCTCCAAGCCAGCATCCCCATAAACTCCAAAATTATCCTCTTCAGAATCTCCATTAGGAGATAACTCCCCATCTTCTCTATCAATTTTGAAGTGTCCAACTGATTCTTCATGGTAGCTGTGAACTTTGGTGTCTTCAGTGATGGCCCCATTTGTCGATGTAACTGGTCTAGTAGAATCAGCACCCTAAGTCATGATAAAAGAAAAAAAATCACAGACCAAACAATGGAATGAAGATGATATATTTCATGTTCTTGAAGTGCAAAGCAATGTTTTACCTTTAGGGCTTAAGCTTTTTGAAACTACGATGATCCAATGATTTGTGATAGTTCTTTGCATATACTTCAGACCAAGTTTTATTAAAATCATCACGACACCTTGCCCATTCTTCTTGTTTCTGCTTCAAGCGGGTTAATATGACTGGCAAAGATAGAGATGCATTCTTCTTTAACACATCCATCACCTCAAGCCCATGGTCACCATATACTCGTTCAATGCACCTAAGATTTAGAGCTAAAAGAACACACCAAAAAATCATATCAGAACATGGAAAACGTGCTTTGACAAGTTTCGTTGATCAATTGAAAACCACATTACCTGTTAAGTGCTCCTCAATACGAATTGGACAGTCTCCTTTAATTATATTAGCATTAATCTTTTCTAAGATCTCTTCAACTCGTTTAGTTGTCACATTTACAGACTCTAACAACATATCAAGTTCATACCTACCAGCATAGATTACGATAATATCAGCAAAGTTCAAGTGGCAGATATCTTATGGAAATCACATCTATGAATCAATCCAGTGATGTCAAAATTAACCAAAATATAGAACAATACAGCAATTAGCAACTACCATTGCACCCAATATAAAACAAATCAATAAACAGGTATTTTAAAGGGTAAATAGAAATCAAAGCAAAGCTCCAACCTGTCATCTTCACATCTAAATAACCTCTCTTCGTACTGGTTTTTGCGCATGTGTTTAAAATCCTCACCTCCTGAAGCAACAGAAACCCAGTGATCATTCAATACTTCTGCAGCAAGTTCTGTTCTCTGGCTAGCTGACTGTATTGGGTACTGTGTGATCACAAATAATACACATAAAGAACACAATCAGCAAGAGAATCTCAGAGACTCTATTAGGACATGCTAAATAACAAAGGGGCAAGTAAAGGAAGTATACATTTTTTGGTAGAAGACGGTAACTGGGAGTGCATTGCTCACAGTTAGAAAGGTCCAGCTCATTTATAGATTTTGCTACATACTTATCCTTGCTGACACATACAGGCATCTTAGGAACTGAAACATCCTTGTTTGCAGTTGCAGTCGATTTGTCTCTTTCTAGGCATTCACGATCCCTTTCTTTCACCCCATCATCCCTATCACGATCTCGATCCCTGTCTTCTGCCTTCATTGGTTTCAGTCCATGTCCTTCATTCCACAAGGACTCTGATGAATGAATAAATAACGGTCAGAATTTTTGGACTAGAAGATGAAGCTGAAAATTACATGTGAGCCCTTGCTACATAAAAATGAAAGGGTGGCATCTAGCATAAGATAACAGCAAAAAAAAAAAAAACCAGGTTACTTACTTTTATTCATGACACCAGCAAGGAATACTTCTGCATGACAGCACTTGATTAGAAGGAATTGAAAAAAAGAAAAAAGAAAAACTACACTTAGTAGAAAGTGAAAAATAGTACAAACATTACCATTCTTTTCAAACTGTGCCAAAAATTCATTAAATCCCTCCATAAGATCTGGATATTTTCCGAGTAAATCACCCACCTGGAAGAATAAATTAACTAATGTTAGGAGGACTACATGAGTAGAACAAATTTCATTCTGTAAAAAGAATGAAAGTCAGAATCAGGTCAAGCTGATCCTAAACTGAATGGAGTAAACCCCAGCTATCTTCACCAACAGATAAGTTGGTTCACAATATTATTCAACATTTCCTACTCTACATTCACTTTTCCCGGATTTTCTGCATGGAGGGGTAACTTGAATGTATTTGGATTTTGGACAGCTCTTCCTAAAATATCAATCAGTTTTCTATTACAGTTGTGACATTGAAAGCCATACTACTTCGTTGTATTTTAAGAATTCAGTTAAATCAAATCCTAGCAAATTATGAGGATACAAAATAATTTGGGATAAAGGTGATGTTGATGTTGATGTATAACTAATTCTTCATTTCCAAATTTTACCATCAAATTTTTTGTTAAAGGTCAACTATCAGCGCCAGCCAAATTAAATAAAACAGTATTGATACAATGTGACAATAAAACCAGTAAAATACCTAATAAGATATTAAAAGTTAGATGTATAAACCATACCAATGACTGCAATTCATCTCGCGTAATTATTATTTCCCTGCTGTAGATATGTAGGCACTTCAAAAATTTCTGGTAATCCTCAGGGTTACGTAATTTCTCCTTGACTTTTTCAAGGAAAGCAAGCTCTTGACTATACATACCTGAGATGACAAAAAGGTAAGTTGTTAGAAAAAATCGTTAAAAGAAAATATGGAGTTGAATTACCATCCAACAAATAATAGAACACTAACAAAAAAAATTAAAAAAAGTATTTTTCTTCTTATAAGTAATACATGGTACGGACCTTATACTTTGCAGTTTATATAGCCTAAAAGCCTATATCATAAATACAAAGTATGCAGCGTTTCTCAATTATAGATAGTCCAATCAACAAAAGAGATCATATTTTTTCTACATTTATCATTATGAGTGGCAGAAAAGCTAAGATAAATTTTTGCATTACACAATAATTTTTCAAGCATTACTGGTTTTCTTCTTTTTTCAATTTTATCTTTCCCATTACTTCTTCCCAGTTGAACATGATATGAGATTGAAGTATATGTTTGCACTGTTAAAACATTATACATCATAAGTACATAAAATTTGTTTGGGATGGTAAAATTTTTTCTAAATAAGGTTGTAGATTTAAAATTAAAAGTATTGACATACTTTTCAAAGAACTTTTATCCTCACAAGCAGATGATCGCATGCCAAAATTTTCATCTGCATCATGCAATGGTTCAGCACCAGAGTCTTCAACCCTATGACCAGATTTCCGCTTGTGGGACAAACGTTCCCGGCTCCCATCATGATCATAATCCCTATCATCCCTACCCCGTTTTCTCGTATCTCTCTCTTCTCTACGGTCCTTTTCCTTCTCACCACGCCTCTGCTGCTCCTTATCAGCCCTGATCAAACCTCTGTCAAGTTCTGGATCTGAATGGTCAACGCTAAGGTCACGATCACCATGTGAAGCTATGGTCCTTTCTCCCTGGCATAGAGATAACAAAATGTTAGCTTGATGACCAACTATAAAACCACAGTGATGTAAGAATAAGGAGAGCAATAAACCTTGTCAGCATGCATTTGCCTCACTGTTGGCATTGCAGAGCTCCTGTCACGAAGGAGAGAATTTTGAGCAGAAGCATAATGAGTAGAGGCTGTTCCAGAAGTATCAGGAAGAAAGTGAGTAAACTCCTCAAGAAGATCTGCGTGCTCCTGGAAAAGTGCAGCAACCTGTAGAAGTCCAATATATGATTAAAATGTGTCTAAAGAATCATAAGACCTACAAGAGGGGAAAAATAGAAAGACAAATATAACAAATTTGCCTAACTGTAACATGATAACATAGGCATAGACAGTACAGACCTCCTGGTAAACCTCGGTGATAGACTTGATTTCCTTTTTGTACATATTCAATATGTCTAGAAACGACTTATAAACTCGATCATTGCCTTGAAAACGAGTCTGCATAAAAAGAACCCAGTCAGATTCAAAAGTTAAACTGTCCATTCTGAGTTGATCTTGCTATAGTGAACAGGAGCTTTTACCTTAATCTTGACCACAAAATTTATAGCCTCTGCAAATTCAACAGGCTTCTTCTGAGCAGGTTGTTCATCCTCCAAGGGAAGCGTGATTTCAAATCCTTTTGGCAAGAAGGTGTTAAATCCCAAAATTAGATCTTTATGCCCTTGAAACAGATCTTTCACTCTTGCTAAGACACCTGTTGTATCAATTCTACAAATGAACACAAAAGATAAAAATTAATTTCAGCTAACAAAATCAAGATCCCCACTCCCAATGAAATATAACAATAGAGAAAAAAATTATTTGCTTGTAGGTGGGGGAGAATTTAGTACAACATGATCAAACCTTTGAGCCTTGAAATCCATTATGACTTCCAAAAAGTCATCATATTTTTCCCTCTTATCTTGAAACATATCCTCCACTGCCTTGAGATATGCTAAGGCATCATTTGTGGTCAGTTCCTGACCGCCACCACTCATCATCTGGGGTTGTCCCGAACTTCAATCCACAAAATTTATAAAATATTTAGACCATTGATTACAAAGTATTCAGCACATTATCACATGATTCAAACACAATTTAGCAGAAGATTGTATGCAGCAGAAGTGTAGAGGATTTAGAAAGCTAAGAGTGAATCTTGATTGCATTTATATTTTATAAATTGTATATACAATGATTTTCTCATATTTTTTCTTCTCTCTATCTTGTGAAGGCCTACAGAACACGCTATTTATAATAGATTGCAGTAAAATATAGAGACTTCAACTCATACTTCGGAAAACTAAGGACTAATACTCTCAATTAGAAATGATCATTTCTCTGATCATTTCTCTCAATTAGAAATGATCAGAGAAAAATTGAAACAGGCACAGAATCGGCAGAAAAGCTACTATGACAATAAGCATAGACCGCTAGAATTTGAGGAAGGTGACCATGTTTTTGTACGGTTATCTCCGGTCATAGGTGTTGGCCGTGCGTTGGGCGTGAGGAAGCTGAGTCCACGGTTCATAGGACCGTATCAAATTATGAAAAGAGTAGGATTGGTGGCCTATCAGCTTGCCTTACCCCCTCAGTTGTCCAATTTACATGATGTTTTTCATGTGTCGCAGTTGCGGCGTTATGTTCCGGATGAATCACATGTGGTGATACCGGATAATATTGAAATCAGGGAGAACTTGAAGACTCCCGTTGGTCCTATTGCAGTATTGGACCGCAGTGAAAAGAGGCTGAGAAGTAAAATTATTCCCATGCTGAAGATTCAGTGGGAAGGCCGCACACCTGAGGAGGCTACTTGGGAGCGGGAGGACGAGATTCTCCGGCTGTATCCTGAGTTAGCGAGCAGGTATGATTTAATTTTGCGGACAAAATTTCTAAAAGGAGGGGTGAATATAACACCTCATAAAGTTAAATATATAGTTTGAAATATTAATGTGGAATTAAAATTGATGGATTAGTGAAAATCCGAGAATTACGGCCAAAATGGGCAAAAAGGGCAAAATGGTAATTGACCAGCCATGTTTTCTGAGGCATAAAAATTGAGTTAGAGATTTTATATGACAAAAATAATGCTGGAAATGGAATCAGGGCGGAAAATTGAGTGAGTAGGCAAATTTGTGAAAAATTGATGAATAGTGACTTTTAAGTGTAAAATACTGTGGTATGAGTGTACCGATAAGTGTGAAATTTTTATCAATATTTTTAGGAAATAAAAATATGTCATGGACCAGAAAAATATGTAGATTAAGAATGTATGATCAGAATTATTGTCGGGATTAAAGTTAGATCGCGTGTGGGACCCGCGTGACCGAAGTCACTTAGCTTCCCAACTCACCCCCACGCCTTCCTTCTCCTTTTTCTCCTCCTCACCCGTAAGCTTTCCTCCATTTTCAAAGAACAAGACCCATTCTCTTCCTCTCCACCATTTGAGCATTTCTCCACCAAATCACTTGGTTTTGGTGTTGAAATTTGTTGTAAACAACCTTCTAAAGCCATTGGTGATACTCCCAAGCCTTGAAATCATCTCATTGCTGCATTTTTGGACAAACACAGATCCGAACATTGGAGGTTTCTTGGTGTTTTTGAGGGTTTTTGATCTTCCTTTGCTTAGTGAAGCCTTGGTGGTGTGTCTACCATAGATTGTGAGTATATTTGTGGTATCTTTATGGTTGATTTTGTAGATCTAGAAATTTATGCACTAAGTCTTTAATCTTAGATGTGTGATGATAGAAACCCCAAATGGAAAAATGCTATTAGATGAAAATGCCTTAGAATGGTGCTTGTGAGCTAGAAATGCTATGATAAATTTTGGTGAAAAAGTGAGATTTTTAACTTAGGAAAAATTTGGGAAATTTCATGAAATTTGAGGTTTTGTGCAATTTGGAAAATTGTTGATCATGATGTTGATCATTGTAGGGTGCCTCACACGGACGTGATTGTGGAGGATTGATTTGGAGCGTACGTGTGGAACGGAATTGTTAGTGTTGAGGTAAACCCTTGGAACTGGGGTTTAATCCCTTGTGTGCTCCACCACACCTAGTGGAAGGTTGTGGTTGGATTTTGTGTTTATGGCATTGTGTGATTATGTGCTTGCATGCCATATTGCTTGTTATGTGTGAAAATTGTTTGGTCACTGGCCAGTTGACATGTGTTGGTTTGGACATCCGCTGGATATTCCGCTGGGAATTTCAGTTGGGTTTTGCCGTGGGGTCGACTCTAGGAGCGACACCAGGATGATCCAAACGTGGGACTTCCGCTGGATAGGGCTCATGAGGAGTTCCAGTTGGGTTTTGCCATGGAGTCTTCTCAACCATGGGAGAGGCGCCAGGAAGGTCTCGGGAGTTATATGGTGGAGTCCTTTAACGTAAATCCAATTGTGGATGTTCTCGGTTAGTCTCCAGTTGTTGGTAATATTGTATGTCATGTGTAACAGCCCGTTACGTACCGGTATTGTTAACATTGATTATGATATTAAGCGCAGTTACAATCACAGTAGTTGAGTTAATCAAATTACGGGCAAACTTTTTCCTTTTATCATATTCCTTTTCATATCCATAACCTTTTCCGTAACCAATTAAAACAACGCTATAATTGTAAATGCAATACGCGGAAGCATTCAGTTTACTAACATCACAACCTTTCTTTTTATTCAACTCCTTTAAACTCATCAACTTAATTCCATATCTTACCAAGTTCTACCCCCTTACGTTAGTTACGCGTGGTTTCAAACCACGTACCATGTGGAGTTCTACCCATCAAGTTAAACCCCTTTCTTTTAGTCTAGAAAAACTTAAATTTTCAAAATTTACACTGTGGTAATCGATTACCAGTGGGTGGTAATCGATTACCACCTGTCAAAAATGAGGCAGTAGCCAATTTTTCACATCCTCTGTTCTGGTAATCGATTACCAACTTTGGGTAATCGATTACCTCACATGGTAATCGATTACCAAAGCTCAGTAATCGATTACCAGTGAAGACAGTAGCCAATTTTCGTCCCCTGTTGCATGGTAATCGATTACCATGCTTGGGTAATCGATTACTATGCAGCAAAAGTGACAGATTACAGCATTTTAAGCCCAAGAAGGGTTGTGTAATCCATCCCTAACATCTTAGTACTCCACACAACACTTAAACATACTCTAATTTAGGCTCTAGGCCCTTCAAACATGCATTTTCATTCAATTATGTATCATATACAAAGTCTTTAACATAATGGCCATTTTACATCAAATATGGTCCATTTTACAACATATTCACCAAGGCTTCTAATACAAAGAATGTGGCAATGGACAAGTCCCATGCTCACTCAAATATACAATATATACAAAAGTCCTACATATACATCAAATTGAAAGGATTCAACATATAGTCATGAACATACAAGGCATGGCATTTTCAACATGCACAAGTTCATGATCTAATTCTAAAGCATAAAACATATGTAATATATGTCCCCATCCAATGCTCATCACATGGTGCCCCCAATATGCACCTCATGCTCCACTCTTCCAGGCTCAACCTAACCTGAAATGATGCCCCAAAACACGGGGTGAGATATATAAATATATCTCAGTAAACCAAGGGCCCTGGAGGTTTCTCCACCCCATGGCTCACTTAATGTGCAAATATAACATCATATAATATGCAAGCAATGCATTATCACCAACCAACTGGAGACAACCCAAGAACATCCACGCATGGATTTATGTTCAAGGCTCCATCATATAACTCCCGAGACAATGCTAGAGCTTCTCCCATGGTTGAGAAAACTCCATGGCCAACCCAACCGGAACTCCTCAAGAGACCTATCCGGCGGATGTCCCCCGTTTGGCTCATCCTGGTGTCGCTCCCATGAGTCGACCCCATGGCATTCCAACTGGTATTTCGCCATCGAAATGATCCGGCGGATGTCCAAACCCAACACACGTCAACTGGCCAGTGACCAAACAATTTTCACAAAATCCAAGCAATATGCATACAAGCACACAATCACACAATGTCATAACCACATAATCCAACCACAACCATCCACTAGGTGTGGTGGAGCATATAACACCTCAAGTATTTAAATGTTTATTTTAATGTTATATTGTGAAATGAAAGTTGATGGATTAGTGAAAATCCAAGGATTATGGCCAAAATGGGCAAAAAGGGCAAAATGGTAATGTGCCAACCGTGTGTTAGGAGGCTTAAATACTGAGTTAGAGATTTCAAATGACAAAAATAATGCTGGAAATGGAATCAGGGCGGAAAATTGAGTGAATAGGCAAATTTGGGAAAAATTGATGAATAGTGATTTTAGTGTTAAAATACTGTGGTGTGAGTGTACCGATAGGTGTGAAAATTTTATCATTATTTTGGAGAAATAAAAATAGGTCATGGACTGGAAAAATATTTAGATTAAGGATTTGTGATCGGAAATTTTATCGGAGTCAAAATTAGATCGCGTGTGGGACCCGTGTGACCGAAGTCACTTGGCCCCACCTCCTTTTCTTTCCTTCTTCCTTCTCTTTTTCCTTGTTCTTGCGCGCTCACAGTGAGAAAAAAGGCCAAAGTCACCATTTTCACCATTTCTTCCCATTTCTTCGTTTCTCCACCGAATCGCTTGGTTTTGGTGTCGAAATCTATCGTAAACAACCTTCCAAAGCCATTGGTAACACTTAGAAGCCTTGAATCCATCTCTTTGGCCGCGTTTTTGGGCAACTCAGATTCGACCCATTAGTGTTTTTGGAGATTTCTTGGAGTTTTGAGCTTCAAATGGTTTAGTGAAGCCTTGGTGGTGATCATACTACCCATTGTAAGTATATTTGTGGTCTTTTGATAGTTGATTTCTTAGATCTATGAATTTGTGTTCAAACCTTTGATTTTAGATGTGTGATGATAGAGAGCCCAAATGGAAAAATGCTATTAGATGAAAAGGCCTTAGAATCATGTTTGTAAGCTAGAAATGCTATGTTAAATTTTGGTGAAAAATATAGGTTTTTAACTTAGAGGAATTTGAGGAATTTTGATGAAAAATGAGTTTTTGTGTAATTGGGATTTGATGATTGTTGTAGGGTGCCTCACACGGTTGGAGTTGTGAAAAGTTGATTTGGAGCATACGTTTGGAACGGTATTGCTCGTGTTAAGGTAAACTCTTGGAACTTGGGTTTGATCCCTACTGTGCTCCACCACACCTAGTGGAAGGTAGTGGTTGGATGATGTGGTTATGACATGTTGTGATTGTGTGCTTGTATGCATATTGCTTGTATTTTGTGAAAATTGTTTGGTCACTGGCCAGTTGACGTGTGTTGGGTTTGGACATCCGCTGGATCATTTCGTGACGGAGTGCCAGTTGGACTGCCATGGGGTCGACTCTGGGAGCGAATCCAGGATGAGCCAAACGTGGGACATCCGCCGGATAGGTCTCTTGAGGAGTTCCGGTTGGGCTGCCATGGAGTTTTCTCAACCATGGGAGAAGCTCTAGGATGGTCTCGGGAGTTATATGATGGAGCCCTTGAACGTGAATCCACGAGTGGATGTTCTTGGGTTGTCTCCAGTTGGATGGTGATATGGCTTTACTTGCACATTACTTTATGTCATATTTGTACATTTTAGTGAGCCATGGAGTGGAGAGAGCCTCTAGCTCCATTGGTTTACTGAGATATATCCGTATATCTCACCCCGTGTTTGGGGGACCACATTTCAGGACACTATGAGCCGGGAGGAGCTTCGGGCAAGAAGCCCGTATAGTGGACGTTGGATTGGCATGCGGTGCATTGGGATTGCATGACCTTTTGGAGGAGATTATGGAGTGCACATAGCATACCATTAGTATTTTGAGACTTAGGTCATGAACATATTGCATGATGTCATTTTCCATGCTTTTGTTAGTGTTCATGGTCATATGCTAAGTCTTGTTATGTTTTATTATTCATGGTTGGGATAACTGTATATTTTGAGTGAGCATGGGACTTGTCCATTGCCACATTCATAGCCTTGAAGTCTTGATGAGTAATGTTGTAAAAATGGTCCATATTTGCATGTAAATGGCCATTATTTTGAGAATGTTGTAAATGATGTTTAACTTAAGGAAATTGAATGAAGGAAGGGCCTAGAGCCAACATTAGGACATGATTATGTGTTATGTGGAGTACCAAGGGGTTAGGGATGGATTACACAACCTTTCTTGGGCTCAAAACTGCTGTAATCTGTCATTTTGCTGCATAGTAATCGATTACCCAAGCATGGTAATCGATTACCATGCAACAGGGGACGAAAAATTGGCTACTGTCTGCACTGGTAATCGATTACTGACCTTTGGTAATCGATTACCATGTGTGGTAATCGATTACCCAAAGTTGGTAATCGATTACCAGAACAGAGGAATTGAAAAATTGGCTACTGCCTCATTTTTGACAGGTGGTAATCGATTACCACCCACTGGTAATCGATTACCACAGTGTAATTTTTGAAAATTCAGGTTTTTCTAGACTAAAATAAAGGGGCTTAACTTGATGGGTAGAACTCCAAATGATTCGTGGTTTGAAACCACGCGTAGACAACGTAAAGGACTATAACTTGGTAAAATGAGAGAGTTAGACGGTGAGTTTAAAAGAATCGAATAAAAAGAATGATTTATGATGTTAGAAAATGTATGATTCCGCAAATGGCATTTACAATTATAGTGTGGTTTTAATTGATTACGGAAAAAGTGTTTATGTAAGAAAAGGAATATGGTAAAAGAAAAATTTGCCCGTAATTTAATTAATCTAATCACTGTGATTGTAACTGCGCTTAATATCATAATCAATGTTAACAATACCGGTGTACAACGGGCTGTTACATTTTATGGTATCAGAGCAGTTTTGTTAGGGAACTCTGATTGTTTGTGTATGTTGTATCTTGTGTGTCATAGCTATCTGTGAACTATTTATGATTAATGTATATGTGATTCCTCAGTGTGGGTCTGATCAACTCATTCCTTTGTGTTACATGTACAGATATCATGAGTAGGGCACGAGGTCGCCGTGGGGCACGTGGTGCAGGTCCTTTGCCACCGGATCCGGTCACTGCAGTACTGAATGCTCTGCAGGCGGAAACGGCTGCAAATAGAAATGCGACTGAGAACCTGATGAAAGCTAATCAGGATATGATGCAGGCCTTTATGGCTGAGATGAGGGCGGATAGAGGTCGTCCTAGGAGGGAGAATACACCTCCACATACGGCTACGGTGACTCCTACACCGACGCCATCGGTTACTCCTCAACAGGGGGAGAGTGGGGCTAGTCACCACACTGGTGAGGCTAGCCACCATACTACTACTGATCCGAGCTATATTCCTGATCCGTCATCTGTGGCCCAATCTACTGGGGCTGCTGGGCAGGTGCTAGATAATGCTGACGATGAGCGTAGGCTCATATCTTTTAGGAAACATAAGCCACCCGCATTTCTGGGGTCAAGGGACCCAAAGGAGGTCACTGCTTGGTTGAGGGGTATGGACAAGATTTTTCAAGTTATGAGATGCCAAGATCTGCAGAAGTTGTTATATTCTGTTTATATGCTGGAGGGTGATGCCCAGGAGTGGTGGGACAATGTGTCTCGCCCATTTGTTATTCAGGGTGAGGTTCTTACTTGGACCTTGTTTGAAGGATTATTTCATGAAGAATATTTTCCCCGCGATGTTCGGGAGGCAAAGCAAGGTGAATTTGATAAGTTGGTACAAGGAGTTATGACTGTGGATGCCTATGTGGCAAAATTTAATGAGCTTGTGAAATTTGCAAACTATGGAGGTACTCTACCTACTCCGGAATTCTTGTCAGCTAAATTTCAAAGAGGGCTGAGTGAGAAAATTGCTAAGAGAATGTCAAATACCGTAGTGAGAAACTTTGCTGATTTGGTGACCCAATGCAAGAGGGTCGAGACTGTTTATGGGAGGTATCCAAAAGCGGATAAGGTAAAAGAACAAGATGTTAAGAGGACACCTGGTCCTCCTGGTAATACAAATAGAGGAGGTTTCAATAATAACAACAGGGGTAGGGGGTTGCATGTGAGGCAGCCTCCTGGTCAGTTCAAGAGGGGTGGAAACACTGGTGGTGGTGGTGCTGCGGACAGATTTTACATCCCAAAATGTGGGATGTGTGGGAAATACCACAAGGGTGTATGTGGTGCTGGTCCGTTGACATGTTTTAAGTGTGGTCGGAGTGGCCACTTTGCTAGAGATTGTCCATCTTCTTCGGGGCAGGCTGCGAATCTGCAGGCCTTGCCGGCAGCTACTACTACTGCTACTCCCATTACTGCTGTTCCTACTGTGGGACGAGTTTATACTACAAATGCGCAACATACTCAAAAGGCTCCGAATTTGGTTAAAGGTATAATTTTCCTATCTAATGTTGATTTATCTGTGTTGTTTGATTCGGGAGCAACGCATTCATTTGTGGCGGACTATGTGGCTAAGGCGTTGGACTTAAAGGTAACACGAATGGTTCCTCCGATGCGTATTACTACCGCTACAGGAGAGGTTAGTGAGTCGTCTTGGGTTTGTGAAGATGTGAAGTTCACTTATTTAGGCAGGGGTTATACCATTGATTTAATTATCTTACCCCTGGCCTCTGTCAATTTGATTTTGGGGATGGATTGGTTGTCTCGGAACTGCGCAATGATTGATTGCTGCGGAAAGAGGTTGTTGCTATCTCACGAGAGGCCGTCTGTTTGTCCGTCTTTATATTTGTCTGTTAGTCAATCTGTGAAAGCCTTGAAGGCTGGAGCTTTGGGTTATGTTCTGTTGGGCGGATTGGTGGGTGATAAAAAGGAAGAGATTTCTGCTATTCCAGTTGTAAATGAGTTTGAGGATGTATTTCCGGATGAGATACCGGAATTCCCACCTGAGAGAGAGATTGAATTCTCGATTGATTTATTGCCTGGTGTGGGGCCGATCTCCTTTGCTCCATACCGGATGTCGCCACTTGAGTTGGCTGAATTGAAGAAACATATTGAAGAACTGTCTGCGAAGAATTTTATTAGGCCGAGTGTGTCCCCGTGGGGAGCACCGGTTATATTTGTAAAGAAAAAGGATGGTAGCATGAGATTGTGCACTGACTATCGACAGCTGAATAAAGTGACTATTAAGAACCGGTACCCATTACCGCGTATTGATGATTTATTAGATCAGTTGAGGGGTGCCTGTGTATTTTCAAAGATTGATCTCCGGTCCGGATATCACCAGATTCGGATTAAACCGGAGGATGTACCAAAAACAGCTTTCCGATCCAGATATGGACATTTTGAATATCAAGTGATTCCTTTCGGGCTTACTAATGCCCCGGCGGTGTTCATGGACTATATGAACCGCATTTTCAAACCGTATTTGGACCAGTTTGTAATTGTGTTTATTGATGATATTTTGATCTATTCTAAGAGTAAAGAGGAGCACATGGACCATTTGAGGACTGTGTTGCAGGTGTTGAAAGATAAGAAGTTATATGCTAAACCGTCTAAGTGTGAATTTTGGTTGTCTGAGGTGCAATTTTTGGGTCATGTTATTTCGGCAAGTGGTGTTGCAGTGGATCCAAGCAAGATTGAAGCGGTGAGTGACTGGGAACGACCTAAGACTGTGACTGAAATTAGAAGTTTTCTGGGGCTTGCTGGCTATTATCGTCGATTTATACAGGGATTTTCTGCAATGGTTCTACCGTTGACCCGATTGACACGAAAGGATACTCCTTTTGTGTGGACCCAGGAATGTGAGGACTGCTTTCTGCTACTTAAAGAGAAATTGACTACTGCTCCGGTGTTGACTCTACCTGATCCGGAGGGTGAGTTTGTATTATATTGTGATGCTTCTAAGAAAGGTTTAGGGAGCATGCTGATGCAGGAAGGAAAAGTGATTGCATAAGCGTCTAGGCAGTTAAGGCCACACGAAGAAAATTATCCGACGCATGACTTGGAATTGGCTGCTATTGTGTTTGCCTTGAAAATTTGGAGGCATTTTCTGTATGGGATGAAATTTGCTGTGTTCAGTGACCATAAAAGCTTGAAATATTTGTTTGATCAGAAGGAGCTGAATATGAGGCAGCGTAGATGGGTTGAATTTTTGAAAGATTATGACTTTGAGCTGAAATACCACCCGGGAAAGGCTAATGTTGTGGCAGATGCATTGAGTAGGAAGTCTGTCAACTTATCTCATATGATGATGTGGGACAACGAAGTGATTGAGCAATTCCGTGATATGAAAATAACGGATTTCTTTGCAGGAAGAATGTATGATATGGAGTTGACCCGAATTGAAAACGAGCTGCACGAGAAGATTAAAGAGACTCAAATCAGAAACGAGAGTATAAAGTATTTGAAAGGCCAGAGCGGCATATCTGTGAATGAACAAGGATTACTACTATATCAGGGCAGAATTGTTGTGCCCAAGGAACTTGCAGAGGAAGTTATGACTGAGGCCCATAAGGGTCAATATGCTATCCACCCAGGTGCCACAAAGATGTACCAAGATTTGAAAGTGAAGTTCTGGTGGCCTGGTATGAAAAGGGATGTTGCCGAGTACGTGTCTAAGTGCTTGGTGTGTCAGAAAGTGAAAATAGAGCATCAGAAACCTGCTGGATTACTTCAGCCGCTGGATATACCTGAATGGAAATGGGAAAGTATTTCTATGGATTTTGTTGTTGGATTGCCGAGAACTCAAGCTGGTTATGATTCGATTTGGGTTGTTGTGGACCGACTTACGAAGTCTGCACATTTTCTACCAGTACGAGTAGACTACACCACAGAGAAGTTGGCTACACTGTATGTGAAGGAGATTGTTAGACTCCATGGGATACCGATTAGCATTGTTAGTGATCGGGACCCGAAGTTTACTTCACGATTTTGGGGAGCTTTGCAGCAGGCTTTTGGCACTCAGCTCCGGCTGAGCACTGCTTATCACCCGCAGACTGATGGTCAGACTGAGAGGACCATACAGACACTTGAGGATATGTTGAGAGCTTGCACACTGGAACAGGGTAATGCTTGGGATAAGTACTTACCACTGGTGGAATTTTCTTATAATAACAGTTTTCATTCCAGTCTGGGTATGGCACCATATGAGGTTTTGTATGGCAGGAGGTGTCGTACGCCCACTTGTTGGACTGAGGTAGGCGATAAAGAAAGGTTTGGTCCGGATTTTGTGCAGGAAACAACAGTGCAGATTGAAATGATCAGAGAAAAATTGAAACAGGCACAGGATCGACAGAAAAGCTACTATGACAATAAGCATAGACCGCTGGAATTTGAGGAAGGTGACCATGTATTTGTACGTTTGTCGCCGGTCACAGGTGTTGGCCGTGCGTTGGGTGTGAGGAAGCTGAGTCCACGATTCATTGGGCCATATCAGATTATGAAAAGAGTAGGATTGGTGGCCTATCAGCTTGCCTTACCCCCGCAGTTGTCGAATTTACATGATGTGTTTCATGTGTCGCAGTTGCGACGTTATGTTCCGGATGAGTCACATGTTGTGATACCGGATAATATTGAAATCAGGGAGAACTTGAAGACTCCCATTGGTCCTATTGCTGTATTGGATCGCAGTGAAAAGCGATTGAGAAGTAAAGTGATTCCCATGCTGAAGATTCAGTGGGAAGGCCGCACACCTGAGGAGGCTACTTGGGAGCGGGAGGACGAGATTCTCCGGCTGTATCCTGAGTTAGTGAGCAGGTATGATTTAATTTTGCGGACAAAATTTCAAAAAGGTGGGGTGAATATAACACCTCAAGTATTTAAATGTTTATTTTAATGTTATATTGTGAAATGAAAGTTGATGGATTAGTGAAAATCCAAGGATTATGGCCAAAATGGGCAAAAAGGGCAAAATGGTAATTTGCCAACCGTGTGTTCTGAGGCTTAAATACTGAGTTAGAGATTTCAAATGACAAAAATAATGCTGGAAATGGAATCAGGGCGGAAAATTGAGTGAATAGGCAAATTTGGGAAAAATTGATGAATAGTGATTTTAGTGTTAAAATACTGTGGTGTGAGTGTACCGATAGGTGTGAAAATTTTATCATTATTTTGGAGAAATAAAAATAGGTCATGGACTGGAAAAATATTTAGATTAAGGATTTGTGATCGGAAATTTTATCGGAGTCAAAATTAGATCGCGTGTGGGACCCGTGTGACCGAAGTCACTTGGCCCCACCTCCTTTTCTTTCCTTCTTCCTTCTCTTTTTCCTTGTTCTTGCGCGCTCACAGTGAGAAAAAAGGCCAAAGTCACCATTTTCACCATTTCTTCCCATTTCTTCGTTTCTCCACCGAATCGCTTGGTTTTGGTGTCGAAATCTATCGTAAACAACCTTCCAAAGCCATTGGTAACACTTAGAAGCCTTGAATCCATCTCTTTGGCCGCGTTTTTGGGCAACTCAGATTCGACCCATTAGTGTTTTTGGAGATTTCTTGGAGTTTTGAGCTTCAAATGGTTTAGTGAAGCCTTGGTGGTGATCATACTACCCATTGTAAGTATATTTGTGGTCTTTTGATAGTTGATTTCTTAGATCTATGAATTTGTGTTCAAACCTTTGATTTTAGATGTGTGATGATAGAGAGCCCAAATGGAAAAATGCTATTAGATGAAAAGGCCTTAGAATCATGTTTGTAAGCTAGAAATGCTATGTTAAATTTTGGTGAAAAATATAGGTTTTTAACTTAGAGGAATTTGAGGAATTTTGATGAAAAATGAGTTTTTGTGTAATTGGGATTTGATGATTGTTGTAGGGTGCCTCACACGGTTGGAGTTGTGAAAAGTTGATTTGGAGCATGCGTTTGGAACGGTATTGCTCGTGTTAAGGTAAACTCTTGGAACTTGGGTTTGATCCCTAGTGTGCTCCACCACACCTAGTGGAAGGTAGTGGTTGGATGATGTGGTTATGACATGTTGTGATTGTGTGCTTGTATGCATATTGCTTGTATTTTGTGAAAATTGTTTGGTCACTGGCCAGTTGACGTGTGTTGGGTTTGGACATCCGCTGGATCATTTCGTGACGGAGTGCCAGTTGGACTGCCATGGGGTCGACTCTGGGAGCGAATCCAGGATGAGCCAAATGTGGGACATCCGCCGGATAGGTCTCTTGAGGAGTTCCGGTTGGGCTGCCATGGAGTTTTCTCAACCATGGGAGAAGCTCTAGGATGGTCTCGGGAGTTATATGATGGAGCCCTTGAACGTGAATCCACGAGTGGATGTTCTTGGGTTGTCTCCAGTTGGATGGTGATATGGCTTTACTTGCACATTACTTTATGTCATATTTGTACATTTTAGTGAGCCATGGAGTGGAGAGAGCCTCTAGCTCCATTGGTTTACTGAGATATATCCGTATATCTCACCCCGTGTTTGGGGGACCACATTTCAGGACACTATGAGCCGGGAGGAGCTTCGGGCAAGAAGCCCGTATAGTGGACGTTGGATTGGCATGCGGTGCATTGGGATTGCATGACCTTTTGGAGGAGATTATGGAGTGCACATAGCATACCATTAGTATTTTGAGACTTAGGTCATGAACATATTGCATGATGTCATTTTCCATGCTTTTGTTAGTGTTCATGGTCATATGCTAAGTCTTGTTATGTTTTATTATTCATGGTTGGGATAACTGTATATTTTGAGTGAGCATGGGACTTGTCCATTGCCACATTCATAGCCTTGAAGTCTTGATGAGTAATGTTGTAAAAATGGTCCATATTTGCATGTAAATGGCCATTATTTTGAGAATGTTGTAAATGATGTTTAACTTAAGGAAATTGAATGATGGAAGGGCCTAGAGCCTACATTAGGACAGGATTATGTGTTATGTGGAGTACCAAGGGGTTAGGGATGGATTACACAACCTTTCTTGGGCTCAAAACTGCTGTAATCTGTCATTTTGCTGCATAGTAATCGATTACCCAAGCATGGTAATCGATTACCATGCAACAGGGGACGAAAAATTGGCTACTGTCTGCACTGGTAATCGATTACTGACCTTTGGTAATCGATTACCATGTGAGGTAATCGATTACCCAAAGTTGGTAATCGATTACCAGAACAGAGGAATTGAAAAATTGGCTACTGCCTCATTTTTGACAGGTGGTAATCGATTACCACCCACTGGTAATCGATTACCACAGTGTAATTTTCGAAAATTCAGGTTTTTCTAGACTAAAATAAAGGGGCTTAACTTGATGGGTAGAACTCCAAATGATTCGTGGTTTGAAACCACGCGTAGACAACGTAAAGGACTATAACTTGGTAAAATGAGAGAGTTAGACGGTGAGTTTAAAAGAATCGAATAAAAAGAATGATTTATGATGTTAGAAAATGTATGATTCCGCAAATGGCATTTACAATTATAGTGTGGTTTTAATTGATTACGGAAAAAGTGTTTATGTAAGAAAAGGAATATGGTAAAAGAAAAATTTGCCCGTAATTTAATTAATCTAATCACTGTGATTGTAACTGCGCTTAATATCATAATCAATGTTAACAATACCGGTGTACAACGGGCTGTTACAGAGCACACAAGGGCTAAACCCCAGTTCCAAAGGTTACCTCAACAACGAGCCCATGCTCCAAACGTAAGCTCCAAGCTTACCCGCTTCCAAAGCGTCCAAAAGAGGCAACCTAGATAATCCACAACATGATTATCAATCCATTTCCAAATCAAACATTAAATCTCAATAATCATTCATTTTACTTCAATCTCTTTTATAGATCAAATTACCAATTATATCATGAATCACGCATTCTTTCTTCTCACTCCACTATATCACACTATACCATCATCCATTTAAACATCATTTTATATCATCCAATCTCAACTACACCATTTTTACATTGTTTTTCCTCCAAACCACTCTATGGTTCGAATTCCTCAAAGGTTCATTCCACAAGGTTTTCAATTCCATTTTAACACACACACTAATCATGTAATCATATTATCAACCTATACCAATGGTCCCTCATTCAATTATTCAATTACACCACATACCAATTTTCATGAAAATTCCTCAAATTTTCCTAAGTTAAAAACCTAACTTTTTCACCAAAAATTATCATAGCATTTCTAGCTTACAAGCATGATTCTAAGGCATTTTCATCTAATAGCATTTTTCCATTTGAGCTCTCTATCATCACACATCTAAGATTAAAGATTCAAAGCATAATTTCTAGATCTACAAAACCAACCACAAAATACCACAAATATACTCACCATCATGTGTATGAACACCACCATGGCTCCATCAATCCAAAGGAGATCCAAAAACTCCAAAAACTCCAAGAACATCAAAGGGGTCGGATCTGAGTTTGTCCAAAATGCAGCAATGGAGGTGGTTTCATGGCTTAAGAGTACCACCAATGGCTTTAGAAGGTTGTTTACAATAGATTTCAACACCAAAATCAAGTGATTTGGTGAAGAATTGAAGAAATGGTGAGGAAGGAGAGAAATGGCCCATTTTCTTGCAAAAATGGAGGCTCACGGGTGAGAAGAAGAAAAGAGAAGAAGAAAAGGAGGAGGGAGGCGTGGGGTCAAGTGAGTTTTGGCCCCGCGGGTCCCACACGCAATCTAACTTTCATCCCGATAAAAATTCCGATCATATATTCTTAATCTACATATTTTTCCAGTCCATGTCATATTTTTATTTCCTCAAAATATTGATAAAATTTTCACACTTATCGGTACACTCATACCGCAGTACCTTTCACTTAAAAAGTCACTATTCATCACTTTTTCACAATTTTGCCTATTCACTCAATTTTCCGTCCTGATTCCATTTCCAGCATTATTTTTGTCATATTAAATCTCTAACTCTATTTTTCATGCCTCGGTTTACGTTTTTGGCAAATTACCGTTTTGCCCTTTTAGCCCATTTTGGCCCTAATTCTCGGATTTTCACTAATCCTTCCCTTTTAAACCCATATTTTATCACATAAATTCACATTTAATTTTCCGAGGTGTTATATTCACCCCACCTTTTAGGAATTTTGTCCGCAAAATCAACTATGCACATATGCTAACTCGGGATACAGCCAGAGAATCTCAGTCCCCCGTACCCAAGAAGCTCCATCAGTGCGCGGACACCAAAATAATTGTTTACATTTCTATCTTTTGGCTTTTCAGCCACATCTCACAATGGTCTTGCCTTTCAAAGGCCCAATGGGAGACTTCAAGTCCTTCCCAATCTCAATCTCAACCGGTGACACCACATGTGAACAACCGGAGCGCACCACACAGTTGTGCACTTTCTCTGCTTTACCAAGCCAATTTCTTTCAATTTCATTTCGCAAGTCCGGCTACCCAGCACATATAGCCCATAATTTCTCTTGGCAGGTTTTCCCACCTAATTAACATATCACAACTATGCCTATAGGATCATACCATATCCTGTTCACTCTGTGCCACACAGGCAACTGTTACCTACTGGTACATTACAGCCACAATTGTTCTTCTTTGAATTTTACTTCTACGGAGTATTAACTCTTGTCATCAATCCTTTTTCACATTTTTTTTTCTCCACATTCAACACTATTATGGAATCTCACGGCCTCTCAGTGCAACTCACCGAGTAATCATCTAGTTTACGCTCACCATACTTTTTATTTTCTGAGGGGCAATTCCCATTTTTGGCATTTAGCCACAACTCATATATACACACTTTGCTTTTCTCATGTTCTTAACCTCCAACATACAATTTCACCTCAACTCTTTACCTTTAACAAGCACCATTTCTGTGCTAAACGTTTGAATTCAACCCTACAGGTTCACCAACTCTCGCCAAAACACAACGGCGAATCACTTCCTCAAGACATTTAACTGGTACCCAATGGACCACACATTACAATTCATACCTCACATCAGTCATTTCAAAACTTTCAATCACGAATCCACTCCTGAATTTTATACACTAAATCATAATTACCTTTTCAATTAATCATCTCCAAACTTCACACATAGGTTCATCATTGATTTCTCACATTAAAGGCAACATGCCTAAGATTTCCACTAACAATTTTCTTTAATTACCGTTCCATACTCATTTATCAATTCCACATGTGTTTCATTCTATACATTTCTCCTTCATTATCATTTCATTCAACCAGTATGTATCACTCCAAGATCACATATCATCTTTTTCTCATATCTGTCCCATCACATAGGGATTTTCAAAGCCTATTTATCATGCCACTAGGAACTAAATCCATCCTTGTCATTACTTTCATCACTTCATATCGGCTATTACACAAGCCTCTCAGACTATCAAAAGTACCACTAGCACACTCAATCATATATCTTGGCACCTAGCCAAGAACCACATCAACATTGTGTATTTTCAACACATCACTCACTATAATTTGCATCTATACCACTTCATCAGTGACTCTACCACCAGGGTAAAGATATCAACCTTTTATTTCACCAAATACCATTCTGTTTAACAATCAGTACCACACTTTCTTACTTGACTATATCACAATTTATCACTTATCAAAATCCTTGGCCACTCGGGCCACCAACTTAGCTTAGCATCTCACCATCACAAACCTTCCCAGGAGACTTTGACTCAATCCATCAGTACTAATCAATTTTTCCATCCCCTTCACGTAGGGTGATACTCCAATAATTCATTTCATAATTTCCGTAAAACCACAATTCATACTACCACACTTGGTATACACTCATGCACATCTCCGAGTGCTCAATTTCATAATCCAAACTGCCATCTCATGGCACTGCACATTTTTCATCATATTTGGCATATTACTGTTCACTTAAGTTATCCAAATTCACCTCTTGCGTTCCTCACAAGATACAATCCTCTAATGCAATGGGTAAGAACATCCTTAGGTTTAACCCCTCGAGCTCTTGCTGTCCTAAGGGCCCCAGGTGCAATGCCCCATCAATCAGAGAATCTGTCCTTATGATTCACGCAAGAAGAGGTAACATGCCATCGGCTGTACTAACAGTCCCACTAACACAAGGTTCTACCTCACACTACACTACTTATATAAGATAATAATAATCTCCGGGAACATAATCCATACGGAGATAGCCATATACTCAGGGCATATAAGCCACACAAAGATAAACACATTCACATCAAGTCCGTATATAACGGCAAACAGAGTCTTATATAGATACATAATGGTATACTAGCTATATCTTACTATTGCACCATTCACTATAACCTTCCACCTATGGTTCTTTTCTCAACAATCTACTCATTCCACTGGACTAGTCATTAGTCTTAGTCCATAACATAATCATCTTCACATAATTCCAACATATTTCTTATACTTTGGCCCAAAATTTTCAATTCATAACAGTACCCATGTTCGGTACAGTCCTTATCCATTGTCCATCATGACTCACAGCAACCATGCTCATCACTGTGGAAGATCCACTTCCTTAACATAGCATCACTTTACTCTCGATATTTCACTATGACACCAAGAGTGCCCTCATTTAACCGTCCATGCATTCAGCGCATCCGGACCACCAGATACTTTTCAATTCCGAGCAGCGCTCGCCTGGGACTTCCAAGAGCAACAACTCTTAGGATTCAATCCACAAGGGGAAACCCAGGACAACATTAATTGTCACATTATTACCAACATGTGTGCCATGGTATAACTTGCACACCGGGACTCCATCATGAATCCCATACCACATTGAGCATCCAATGACACTCCAAAGAGACAATCTCTTCCAACATTTCCCATCATAGGGAATTTCACTTACATCATTACTCTTTTACCAAAAATAATTTTTTTTCTTTTTTCCACAGAGTTTACTAACTCAAAACAGCACAAATATACATTTAGGCACCCCGGCCTTCACAATACATATACATATTTACATACAAACACTTGGCCATCACAGGATTACTATCCACATATATTTAAGCCACATCCTCCAATTTGCAATGCTCCTCAACATTATGGAAGCATACTAGTACCATTACTACACCACACTCAGTTATATTTTCTCACCTCACATTTGTCAAGTCCAACCATCCTTAACTTATGGACTCTCACACTTTCAAACAAATTCATCCAATGCCTTACATGGCAATTTCCTTAACTTCTTATATTTTACTTTCTATACATATGATATCCTCACTTATGTTCAGCCAACATTAATTCATCATGGACTAAAGTCCCAATTTCACATTGAATCATCCCACACATCATTTCCATAGTTCCTTTTAGTTACTCACCATCCTCAGTCCAAATTTGAAATTTCAATTTATTTCTACATCCAAGCATATCAAGTCATCCATGTACATGCCCTCATCAAGGGTCTTATAACCTTATACTTTACCCCTAAGGTATCCAACATTACATATAAACACTCATAGTCAAGTTTTCACGAATTCATCGGGGTTCCAATTCCCTTTACCATATCAAAGTTATAGCACTAATTCCACATATACTCAATTTTTTTTTTTTAACCCCCAAACGTTTAGGGAAGAATTACCAACATCACATACTAATATCCACTCAAATCAATCCTTTTACTAACCACAAGACCACACATTCAACTATGGTAGCATTCTACCCAAAGTGGTTAAAAATCTTATATCAATTCATTCTCACTAATTCCTCAATTTCAGTATCACAATTTAGTCTCACTAAGTCCTCAATTACACCAAATTCATTCACTAACATATCAATCCGTGGAGCAGTCAACACTGCACCCACCACCTCAGCCTAAGGTCTGGCATCGGTGCTCCAGGGTTGTCACGAAGGCATCTTATGCTGACCACACATTGAACACGAAGAAATGGGTTGATCAGGCCCAAACTAAGGAATCACATGTGTAGCAGTCAATAAGAGTCTACGTACAACTATACAGCACTCACCTCAATTACGCAATCATCAGAGTTCCCTAACGAAACGGCTCTGATACCATAAAATGTAACAGCCCGTTACGTACCGGTATTGTTAACATTGATTATGATATTAAGCGCAGTTACAATCACAGTAGTTGAGTTAATCAAATTACGGGCAAACTTTTTCCTTTTATCATATTCCTTTTCATATCCATAACCTTTTCCGTAACCAATTAAAACAACGCTATAATTGTAAATGCAATACGCGGAAGCATTCAGTTTACTAACATCACAACCTTTCTTTTTATTCAACTCCTTTAAACTCATCAACTTAATTCCATATCTTACCAAGTTCTACCCCCTTACGTTAGTTACGCGTGGTTTCAAACCACGTACCATGTGGAGTTCTACCCATCAAGTTAAACCCCTTTCTTTTAGTCTAGAAAAACTTAAATTTTCAAAATTTACACTGTGGTAATCGATTACCAGTGGGTGGTAATCGATTACCACCTGTCAAAAATGAGGCATTAGCCAATTTTTCACATCCTCTGTTCTGATAATCGATTACCAACTTTGGGTAATCGATTACCTCACATGGTAATCGATTACCAAAGCTCAGTAATCGATTACCAGTGAAGACAGTAGCCAATTTTCGTCCCCTGTTGCATGGTAATCGATTACCATGCTTGGGTAATCGATTACTATGCAGCAAAAGTGACAGATTACAGCATTTTAAGCCCAAGAAGGGTTGTGTAATCCATCCCTAACATCTTAGTACTCCACACAACACTTAAACATACTCTAATTTAGGCTCTAGGCCCTTCAAACATGCATTTTCATTCAATTATGTATCATATACAAAGTCTTTAACATAATGGCCATTTTACATCAAATATGGTCCATTTTACAACATATTCACCAAGGCTTCTAATACAAAGAATGTGGCAATGGACAAGTCCCATGCTCACTCAAATATACAATATATACAAAAGTCCTACATATACATCAAATTGAAAGGATTCAACATATAGTCATGAACATACAAGGCATGGCATTTTCAACATGCACAAGTTCATGATCTAATTCTAAAGCATAAAACATATGTAATATATGTCCCCATCCAATGCTCATCACATGGTGCCCCCAATATGCACCTCATGCTCCACTCTTCCAGGCTCAACCTAACCTGAAATGATGCCCCAAAACACGGGGTGAGATATATAAATATATCTCAGTAAACCAAGGGCCCTGGAGGTTTCTCCACCCCATGGCTCACTCAATGTACAAATATAACATCATATAATATGCAAGCAATGCATTATCACCAACCAACTGGAGACAACCCAAGAACATCCACGCATGGATTTATGTTCAAGGCTCCATCATATAACTCCCGAGACAATCCTAGAGCTTCTCCCATGGTTGAGAAAACTCCATGGCCAACCCAACCGGAACTCCTCAAGAGACCTATCCGGCGGATGTCCCCCGTTTGGCTCATCCTGGTGTCGCTCCCATGAGTCGACCCCATGGCATTCCAACTGGTATTTCACCATCGAAATGATCCAGCGGATGTCCAAACCCAACACACGTCAACTGGCCAGTGACCAAACAATTTTCACAAAATCCAAGCAATATGCATACAAGCACACAATCACACAATATCATAACCACATAATCCAACCACAACCATCCACTAGGTGTGGTGGAGCACACAAGGGCTAAACCCCAGTTCCAAAGGTTACCTCAACACCGAGCCCATGCTCCAAACGTAAGCTCCAAGCTTACCCGCTTCCAAAGCGTCCAAAAGAGGCAACCTAGATAATCCACAACATGATTATCAATCCATTTCCAAATCAAACATTAAATCTCAATAATCATTCATTTTACTTCAATCACTTTTATAGATCAAATTACCAATTATATCATGAATCACACATTCTTTCTTCTCACTCCACTATATCACACTATACCATTGTAACATCCCGCATAATTAGTAAAATACATAAGTACTATATGTTATAAATGTATGGGTAGATTTCGGATGCATGGTTTATGTGTGATGGCTTGCGAATTGTTTGATATTTATCCTTGGATAAGACTAAGGTATCTAATTAAATTAAATCATAGGAGGATACATATGTAGACATATGAATTTAATCATATGAGTTATGTAAGTGTGTGTTATAGGACCTTAGTGTTCATTGGACTTTGGAAGTGGGCTAGTGTGTGTGTGTGGACTTGTCACCTTTGGACTCATGTGATTGGATTCTTTGTGTGGCCAATGGCCCAAAGAGGACTCTTGGATCAATCTTGTTCAGCCCAAATTAAATCCACACCTAATTCCCTAAGCCTTGTCCAACAAGGTTGTTTGTGCACCAAGGCACCTTCACATGGCTTGATGTAAATTCCTTCTCATTCATGCACACAAGTAGGTGGAAAATATTTAGAAAAATCTGCCAAATTCCTTCAAGTTTGACCGCCACCTCACTTGGCTTATGCACACTTGATTTCAACTTCATTGCATGAAAGACACATGTACAATGTAGCATGATTTTGGGCTGCATTCTCCCTCATTTAGGCGCACATGTAGAGAGCTTGGTGCAGATTTTTCTATGACACCAAACTGCCTAACTTGTTGACTTGGAGAACCATCTTACACCTTCCATCATGAGGCTGAAATGTGCAGATTTTTGCATGCTTTTGGCAGCCCATCATGAGCCAAATCTGACCTTGTTTCCACATGCAACCAAAGAAGGATTTTGGGTTGCATTTCACCCCATCATGTGCGCACAAGGCTGCATCAAACCAGATTTTTTTTTTGGCTGCCACATAGTGTTTTGCTTGTTGACTTAGTGAACCTTTTGCATGTGCTCATGATGCACCTTCTCCACTCCACCCCATGCGCATAGTTTGACCATTTGTGTGAGAAAATTCTGACCTAATAGCACTAACTCAGATCTAAACCCTTTCCCCCTCACCTCCTTGCATGTACATAGAGTAACTAAGAAGCAACCCTTGCTTGTTCAAGCCAAGAGTGCAGTCCCACCTGCACAAGAAATCAGATTTTTACCATGATGACCATCATTGCAACCTCCTCCCTTCTCCCCTTATTTATGCGCACAAGAGGGGGCTGTCCCCATTCACTTGTGCAGCCAACTCCTTCCCTCATTCCCTCACTCTCTAGCTGAACCAACAAGCCTCTTGGAGAAGAAAAAACCTTGGTCACTTACTTTCCCTCACCTCTCAAAACCGTAGCCTTTGTCCCAAGCAAGAGTAAGCTTTCCTCCTCACTTTCACCTCACTGTTCAGTCTTGATTCCTCACCTTTGGTAGCTGTCCTAGTTGCTCCTCCTCACCTTGTATGCGCATAGATCATCTCCTAGGAGGTGTGGACTTGTTGTGAAGTAGAGCTAGGAAGGGTGTGGTGAAGTGTGTGCTTCAAGAGGTAAGCTTTGAACTTAGAACTCTTTCATTGTGTAACCATGTATGTGTGCTTGAATGTCTCCTTGATTATGTGTGGTTTTGGATTCAAGTATGAGCATGATAAAAGTAGAATGGTGGAGCTATTTCATGATGATTTGTATGCATAAAAATCTCATGGTTATGTTTAAACTCATGCCACTGTTTTCTTGTATGGATATGCCACTGTTTTGAAGAGAAATGTGCCACTGTTTCCCTTTGAATGTGCCACTGTTTTGAGATGAGATGCCCACTGTTTCGGTTCCTCAAAATCACCATTATATGCCACTGTTTCTGCACATTATATGCCATTGTTTCTGCACATTATATGCCACTGTTTCTGCGCATAATATGCCATTGTTTTAGTCATCATATGTCACTGTTGTTATGCATAATATGCCACTGTTTTAGTCATCATATGTCACTTTTTTTATGCATAATATGCCACTGTTTTAGTCATCATATGTCACTGTTTTTATGCATAATATGCCACTGTTTTAGTCATCAAATGCCACTGTTTCTATGCATAAAATGCCACTGTTTTCATGCATAAAATGCCACTGTTTTAGCCAAAATATGCCACTGTTTCAATGTCCAAAAAAAACCAAGATTTATGCCACTGTTTTGAAGTCCAAAGTGCCACTGTTTCTGTTTTAAAACGTTCACTGTTTCTGCTGTATGTTTACTGTTTTTCTGCTGTAAAACGTCATTGTTTCTGTTTTAAAACGTTCACTGTTTCTGCTGTATGTTTACTGTTTTTCTGCTGCAAAACGTCACTGTTTCTGTCCACTGTTCTTAAGGAAAAATACCACTGTTTTCTGTCCACTGTTTTAAAAGAACAACTCACTGTTTCTGCTCACTGTTTTAAACACAAACGTCACTGTTTTCTGCTGTAAAAACGCTGCTGTATGCTCACTATTTTGCTGCTGTAAACACTGCTGTATGCTCACTGTTTTTCACTGTAAAACACTGCTGTATGCTCACTGTTTTGCTGCTGCAAGACACTGCTGTATGCTCTCTGTTTCTGCTGTAAATAGCCACTGTAAATGATTAGTTGTAATTGGTTTAGGTGCGCTTGAGAAGTGAGATACTTCGCTGCGGTTTGGTAATATTTAAGACACGCAAAGGTAAGTGTCAGGCGATATTGCCTAATGTGACTATTGACTACTGGTATAAAATTGTGACATGATGCTCCATATTCCGTAAAAATATTATGTTCCATTATGATGAAAGGAAACTGCCAAAATGTGCCGTGATGGCTATATGATTATGAGGTAAAGACGTTATGTGGCAGCATAACGCATATGAAAGGTATATAAGCATGCACCTTACATCATACCGCATTTTTACGCTTTGTGTGTGAAAGCATAGCATGACATGCATGTATCAAGATCATATAGGCCTTGTTTTAGAATAGTTATGTACAGGACCATGTGTTTGAGCAAGCATCATATAGGCATCCCCAAGGTACCGGGGTATGGGACACTTGGCATCAGTCCGCATAGGCCCACAGTTGGAATCCACATGGAGCTCAGGTGCCAAGGGATATTTGATTCCACTGTGAAGTGCGCGCACGACGGTGCTAAAAGCGCAAAGGAAAGGCGTTATATACGCTATATATGAATATGATAAAAAAAGAAAAGGGAAAGGAACAAGGATATGTTGAAGTGACTGTTTATGATTTTGTGCCTAGTTAATACTGTTATATTACTGGTTTTGTTGCCACACTACTGGGATTATTCTCACCCCTTCGGGGCTGCTATTTTTCCAACATGGCAGGAGGACGCAAAAGCATTTGAAGGAGTGATGTTTTGCTGTTGATTGCTGATGCGTGGATTATCACTGTTGCTGTTTGTTTAATTGGATGACTGTAATGATTAATGTTTTGGTACTCTTGGATGACTGTAGTCTTTATCATCTTTATGTTAGCTTGAACTTTTATGAACAGCGGCTATTTTGGAAAACCTTTGTGAAAAGAATTTAAGTGCTGGAATTTTTTATACGGACTTGTATACTGCTATGAGATTCTTGTTAGCTCATGTGACGTTAACGACTCTAATTCCGCTTAGCGAACGACTCTCTTGGATGCATACAAGGGAGGGCGTTACATTAATCGGTATCAGAGCAGTTTGGTCCATGGATTTGCTTGTGTTTGATTGCATTGATTGTTGATTGTGTTTATCTGCTGATTGACTGTCTAAATGTGCTATAGTTTAAGTATGTATTAGCTAGTGTAGTTAGATTGTTAGGACCGTTCTGTGATAAGACACGGATGCATAGTTAACTTGTCCGAATTGAACCCGAGTACCTACTTGGGACTGCTGCCATGAATAACTTGCGGTGAGCCTGATCAACTCATTTCCTGATATTGTGAGTGCAGAATCATGGCAGGTGGTCGCGGTTCAACTCGGGGAAGGTCTGGCGATGCGGAAGAGGATCTTATCACTACCATTGGGGGACTGGCCACGTTTATCCAGAATATGAGCCAAGAATGGCGCGATCATAGGCAACAGAATCAGAACCAACCCCCACTGCATGAAAATGCAGAAGAAATTGCTCGTCGGAGGTTGAAAGACTTCCGCAACTTCCAACCACCTACCTTTGAGGGTGAAGACAACCCCGAGGCTGCAGCAAAGTGGCTGCAGATGATCGAGCATATCTTTGAACGCATGGCATGCCCAGAAGCGCAGAAGACTGATTACGCGTCGTACCAGCTGATGGGAGAAGCTTTAACATGGTGGACTGGTGCGAGGGCTCTGCTGAGAGCTCAGGACGTGGAACTGACGTGTGCCGTATTCAGACAAGTATTTCTGGATAAGTATTTTCCTAAGGCAATGAGAAGAATGAAGCACACTGAACTGCTGTCGCTCAGGCAGGGTAACATGACGGTTAATGAGTACATTGCAAAATTTGGGCAGCTGATCGAGTACGCCAACTTTGATCGGAACATTTATGATGAAGAATGGCAGGTGGAGAAGTTCGAAAGCGGATTACATCCGGAAATCCGTAAGCTCATCTTGACGACGGCTAATCGTACACTTCCGGAACTCATCAACCAGAGTCGTCAGGCAGAAGGAATCATTATGGAGGCCAAGAACTTGAACAAGCCACCAACACAATTCCACGGAGGAAACCGTGCAGGCAGGTTCTTCAGGATGGCACCTGGTAGGGGTCGTGGCAGAGGTACGCAGTTGCAGGCACGATCTGGAAATTTTAAGAGAAACTTTACGGTGGGTCAATCGTCGACTGGACGTCAGGGTGCGACTGTTTGTGCTACGTGTGGAAAGAATCACTTTGGAGTTTGTCGCAAGAACAACAATGCATGTTTCAGATGCGGCCAGCAAGGACATTTTGCTTACAAATGCCCCCAGAACACTGATCAACAGCCTCCGCAAGCACGGGTGTTCACACTGGATGCGAATGAAGCGCAGAAGTTTCCCAACCTGATCAAAGGTAATGTCACTTTGAATGGTCACCCAATTTCTGTTATCTTTGATTCTGGAGCGTCTGGATCTTTTATGGCAAAGCATACTGCCTTGAGAATAGGCATCACCCCAACCCCGCTACCTTATGAGTTACACATCAGCACACCTACTGGTGGATCGTGCACAGCTTCGGAGATCTGCAAAGGTGTTATCTTGCAGTATGAAGGAAACACGTATACAGTTAACTTGGTGGTCCTGCCGGTATTCAACTTCGATGTGATTATCGGTATGGACTGGTTGACGGAAAACGGGATAACTTTGGATTGTCGAGCGGGGAAAGTCATTGTTCCTGCGAAGGATGGTAATTTTCAACCTTTCTCTCTCATTTCCTTATTGCAAGTTAGAAAAGAGCTCCGCAAGGGAGCAGTAGGGTATCTTTTGTCGATCGAGGCTGAGACCTCGGTTGACAATCAAATTCAGAATGTACCGGTAGTTAGAGAATTCGAGGAGGTATTCCCAGATGAAATACCTCGATTGCCTCCTCATAGGGAAATAGAATTTTCGATCGAACTTGTTCCTGGAGTTGGACCAATCTCCATTGCCCCGTATCGCATGGCACCTTTGGAACTGCGCGAGTTGAAAAAGCAGATAGAAGAGCTTTTGGCAAAGGAATTCATCAGACCGAGTACTTCCCCATGGGGTGCTCCAGCCATCTTGATTAAGAAGAAGGATGGAAGTTTACGTCTGTGCGTAGATTACCGCCAGCTGAACAAAGTAACGGTGAAGAATAAGTATCCGCTACCGAGGATCGACGATTTGATGGACCAGCTGAGAGGAGCCAGAGTCTTTTCCAAGATAGATTTACGATCGGGATACCATCAGATCCGGGTCAAACCGGAGGATATTCCGAAAACAGCTTTTAAGACTCGTTATGGGCACTACGAATATCAGGTGATACCATTCGGACTTACGAATGCTCCAGCGGTATTCATGGACTACATGAACCGCATCTTCCGCCCCTTTCTTGACCAATTTGTTATTGTGTTTATCGACGATATCCTGATTTACTCGGCTAATGAGGAGCTGCACGCGGAACATCTGAGGATTGTCTTGCAAGTCTTGAAGGAGAAGCAGTTGTACGCAAAATGGTCGAAGTGCGAGTTTTGGCTTAAAGAGGTCCAGTTTCTGGGCCATGTCATTTCATCAGAAGGTATCGCGGTGGACCCCAGCAAAGTTGAAGCTCTCATGAATTGGGAACGACCCAAGACTGTCACTGAAGTGAGAAGTTTCTTAGGTCTGGCTGGATATTATCGAAGGTTTATCCAGAATTCCTCTCAGATAGTGCAACCTCTTACTCGTCTCACTCGGAAGGACAAGCCTTTTGAGTGGACTGAAGCTTGTGAAGAATGTTTCTTGGAACTAAAGAGCAGATTGACGAGTGCTCCCGTACTCACGATTCCGGATCCTACCCGAAAGTTCGAAGTATACTGCGACGCGTTGCTGAAAGGACTTGGATGCGTGTTGATGCAGGATCGTATGGCGGTAGCTTATGCATCTCGACAACTGAAGCCTCACGAAGAAAATTATCCTACGCACGATTTGGAGTTAGCAGCTATAGTGTTCGCACTTAAAATCTGGAGGCACCACTTGTATGGTTCGCAGTTTGACGTGTTCAGCGATCACAAGAGTTTGAAGTACTTGTTCGATCAGAAGGAGTTGAATATGCGGCAACGACGGTGGATGGAATTTCTGAAGGACTATGATTTTGAACTTAAATACCACCCAGGAAAGGCAAACGTGGTAGCTGACGCCCTGAGTAGGAAGACACTGCACACTGCAACTCTGATGATGGAAGAATTGAAATTGTTGGAGGCCTTCCGAGACTTGAACTTATCGGTAGACGAGAGAGGGAATAGCATAAGATTGGGAAGTATAAAGGTGGAGAATGAACTGATCAGTAGAATTAAGGAGGCTCAGAAGGATGAAGAGTTAGTCCGCGAGTTGGTTGGTAACCAAGAGGTAGTAAAGGACGAGAATGATGTTTGGAGATTTCAAGGACGGCTGGTTGTGCCGAATGAAGTGTTGAAGCAAGAAGTTTTACAGGAGGCTCACAAGGGTAAGTATGCAGTTCATCCTGGATCCACGAAGATGTACCATGATTTGAAGACCTCGTTTTGGTGGCCGGGTATGAAGCGTGATATTGCGGATTATGTATCTCGGTGCTTAACTTGTCAGAAGGTGAAGTACGAACATCAGAAACCGTCGGGACTCCTTCAACCTTTGGAGATTCCCGAATGGAAGTGGGACAGTATTGCGATGGATTTTGTAGTTGGACTTCCTCGGACGCGAGAAGGATATGATTCTATCTGGGTGATTGTCGATCGTTTAACGAAGTCAGCTCATTTCTTACGTGTTAGAACCACGTATGATACAGAGAGGCTTGCCAGAATTTATCTGCAGGAGATCGTGAAGCTGCACGGAGTTCCTACGAGTATTGTCAGCGATCGTGATCCCAAGTTTACATCTAAGTTTTGGGAATCCTTTCAAAGAGCATTAGGGACCCAATTGAGGATAAGTACTGCTTACCATCCGCAGACCGATGGTCAGACGGAACGCACCATTCAAGCGTTAGAGGACATGTTGCGAGCATGCGTTTTGGAGTTAGGAGGCAGCTGGGATAGTTATCTTTCGTTGATTGAGTTGCCTACAACAACAGTTACCACTCCAGTATTCAGATGGCACCGTATGAAGCTTTGTATGGGAGAAAATGTAGATCCCCTTTATGTTGGAATGAAGTAGGTGAGCGAAGTATGTTAGGACCTCATCTAATTCAAGAGACATCCGAACAGGTAATGAAGATTCGAGAAAATATGCAGAGGGCTCAGGCCAGACAGAAGAGTTATTACGACAAGCGTCATAAGCCTCTATCTTTCGAAGTCGGAAACCATGTGTTCTTGAGAATCACTCCTACTTCGGGACTTGGAAGGAGAATGGGAGTTAAGAAGTTAAGTCCACGGTACTTAGGACCGTATCTGATTATGGACCGGATTGGAGAGTCTGCATACCGGTTGGCTTTACCACCCAATCTGTCAGGAATTCACAATGTATTTCATGTGTCACAGCTACGTAGGTATCTCTCTGATCCATCTCACGTGTTACAGCCGGAAGAAGTGGAACTAAAGGAAAATCTGACTTATCAAGTGCAACCGTTCCAAATTCTTGAAAGATCCGTCAAGCGACTCCGTTCTAAAGAGATTCCGTTGGTGAAAGTATTATGGAACAACAGATCGGCAGCTGAAGCCACTTGGGAGCGCGAGGACGACATTCAGAAACGCTATCCAGAACTGTTTAGCTCTTAAGTAAGTTTATTTTGCGGACAAAATTCCTATTTGGTGGGGAGAGTGTAACATCCCGCATAATTAGTAAAATACATAAGTACTATATGTTATAAATGTATGGGTAGATTTCGGATGCATGGTTTATGTGTGATGGCTTGCGAATTGTTTGATATTTATCCTTGGATAAGACTAAGGTATCTAATTAAATTAAATCATAGGAGGATACATATGTAGACATATGAATTTAATCATATGAGTTATGTAAGTGTGTGTTATAGGACCTTAGTGTTCATTGGACTTTGGAAGTGGGCTAGTGTGTGTGTGTGGAATTGTCACCTTTGGACTCATGTGATTGGATTCTTTGTGTGGCCAATGGCCCAAAGAGGACTCTTGGATCAATCTTGTTCAGCCCAAATTAAATCCACACCTAATTCCCTAAGCCTTGTCCAACAAGGTGTCTTGTGTATCAAGTAACTCTCACATGGCAAGGGTAATTCCTTCTCATTCATGCGCACAAGTAGGTGGAAAATACTTAGAAAAATCTGCCAAATTCCTTCAAGTTTGACCGCCACCTCACTTGGCTTATGCACACTTGATTTCAACTTCATTGCATGAAAGACACATGTACAATGTAGCATGATTTTGGGCTGCATTCTCCCTCATTTAGGCGCACATGTAGAGAGCTTGGTGCAGATTTTTCTATGACACAAAACTGCCTAACTTGTTGACTTGGAGAACCATCTTACACCTTCCATCATGAGGCTGAAATGTGTAGATTTTTGCATGCTTTTGGCAGCCCATCATGAGCCAAATCTGACCTTGTTTCCACATGCAACCAAAGAAGGATTTTGGGTTGCATTTCACCCCATCATGTGCGCACAAGGCTGCATCAAACCAGATTTTTTTTTTGGCTGCCACATAGTGTTTTGCTTGTTGACTTAGTGAACCTTTTGCATGTGCTCATGATGCACCTTCTCCACTCCACCCCATGCGCATAGTTTGACCATTTGTGTGAGAAAATTCTGACCTAATAGCACTAACTCAGATCTGAACCCTTTCCCCCTCACCTCCTTGCATGTACATAGAGTAACTAAGAAGCAACCCTTGCTTGTTCAAGCCATGAGTGCAGTCCCACCTGCACAAGAAATCAGATTTTTACCATGATGACCATCATTGCAACCTCCTCCCTTCTCCCCTTATTTATGCGCACAAGAGGGGGCTGTCCCCATTCACTTGTGCAGCCAACTCCTTCCCTCATTCCCTCACTCTCTAGCTGAACCAACAAGCCTCTTGGAGAAGAAAAAACCTTGGTCACTTACCTTCCCTCACCTCTCAAAACCGTAGCCTTTGTCCCAAGCAAGAGTAAGCTTTCCTCCTCACTTTCACCTCACTGTTCAGTCTTGATTCCTCACCTTTGGTAGCTGTCCTAGTTGCTCCTCCTCACCTTGTATGCGCATAGATCATCTCCTAGGAGGTGTGGACTTGTTGTGAAGTAGAGCTAGGAAGGGTGTGGTGAAGTGTGTGCTTCAAGAGGTAAGCTTTGAACTTAGAACTCTTTCATTGTGTAACCATGTATGTGTGCTTGAATGTCTCCTTGATTATGTGTGGTTTTGGATTCAAGTATGAGCATGATAAAAGTAGAATGGTGGAGCTATTTCATGATGATTTGTATGCATAAAAATCTCATGGTTATGTTTAAACTCATGCCACTGTTTTCTTGTATGGATATGCCACTGTTTTGAAGAGAAATGTGCCACTGTTTCCCTTTGAATGTGCCACTGTTTTGAGATGAGATGCCCACTGTTTCGGTTCCTCAAAATCACCATTATATGCCACTATTTCTGCACATTATATGCCACTGTTTCTGCACATATATGCCACTGTTTCTGCACATTATATGCCACTGTTTCTGCGCATAATATGCCACTGTTTTAGTCATCATATGTCACTGTTGTTATGCATAATATGCCACTGTTTTAGTCATCATATGTCACTGTTTTTATGCATAATATGCCACTGTTTTAGTCATCATATGTCACTGTTTTTATGCATAATATGCCACTGTTTTAGTCATCAAATGCCACTATTTCTATGCATAAAATGCCACTATTTTCATGCATAAAATGCCACTGTTTTAGCCAAAATATGCCACTGTTTCAATGTCCAAAAAAAACCAAGATTTATGCCACTGTTTTGAAGTCCAAAGTGCCACTGTTTCTGTTTTAAAACGTTCACTGTTTCTGCTGTATGTTTACTGTTTTTCTGCTGTAAAACGTCACTGTTTCTGTTTTAAAACGTTCACTGTTTCTGCTGTATGTTTACTGTTTTTCTGCTGCAAAACGTCACTGTTTCTGTCCACTGTTCTTAAGGAAAAATACCACTGTTTTCTGTCCACTGTTTTAAAAGAACAACTCACTGTTTCTGCTCACTGTTTTAAACACAAACGTCACTATTTTCTGCTGTAAAAACGCTGCTGTATGCTCACTGTTTTGCTGCTGTAAACACTGCTGTATGCTCACTGTTTTTCACTGTAAAACACTGCTGTATGCTCACTGTTTTGCTGCTGCAAGACACTGCTGTATGCTCTCTGTTTCTGCTGTAAATAGCCACTGTAAATGATTAGTTGTAATTGGTTTAGGTGCGCTTGAGAAGTGAGATACTTCGCTGCGGTTTGGTAATATTTAAGACACGCAAAGGTAAGTGTCAGGCGATATTGCCTAATGTGACTATTGACTACTGGTATAAAATTGTGACATGATGCTCCATATTCCGTAAAAATATTATGTTCCATTATGATGAAAGGAAACTGCCAAAATGTGCCGTGATGGCTATATGATTATGAGGTAAAGACGTTATGTGGCAGCATAACGCATATGAAAGGTATATAAGCATGCACCTTACATCATACCGCATTTTTACGCTTTGTGTGTGAAAGCATAGCATGACATGCATGTATCAAGATCATATAGGCCTTGTTTTAGAATAGTTTTGTACAGGACCATGTGTTTGAGCAAGCATCATATAGGCATCCCCAAGGTACCGGGGTATGGGACACTTGGCATCAGTCCGCATAGGCCCACAGTTGGAATCCACATGGAGCTCAGGTGCCAAGGGATATTTGATTCCACTGTGAAGTGCGCGCACGACGGTGCTAAAAGCGCAAAGGAAAGGCGTTATATACGCTATATATGAATATGATAAAAAAAGAAAAGGGAAAGGAACAAGGATATGTTGAAGTGACTGTTTATGATTTTGTGCCTAGTTAATACTGTTATATTACTGGTTTTGTTGCCACACTACTGGGATTATTCTCACCCCTTCGGGGCTGCTATTTTTCCAACATGGCAGGAGGACGCAAAAGCATTTGAAGGAGTGATGTTTTGCTGTTGATTGCTGATGCGTGGATTATCACTGTTGCTATTTGTTTAATTGGATGACTGTAATGATTAATGTTTTGGTACTCTTGGATGACTGTAGTCTTTATCATCTTTATGTTAGCTTGAACTTTTATGAATAGCGGCTATTTTGGAAAACCTTTGTGAAAAGAATTTAAGTGCTGAAATTTTTATCGGACTTGTATACTGCTATGAGATTCTTGTTAGCCCATGTGACGTTAACGACTCTAGTTCCGCTTAGCGAACGACTCTCTTGGATGCATACAAGGGAGGGCGTTACAACCATCATCCATTTAAACATCATTTTATATCATCCAATCTCAACTACACCATTTTTACATCGTTTTTCCTCCAAACCACTCTATGGTTCGAATTCCTCAAAGGTTCATTCCACAAGGTTTTCAATTCCATTTTACACACACACTAATCATGTAATCATATTATCAACCTATGCCAATGGTCCCTCATTCAATTATTCAATTACACCACATACCAATTTTCATGAAAATTCCTCAAATTTTCCTAAGTTAAAAACCTAACTTTTACACCAAAAATTATCATAGCATTTCTAGCTTTCAAGCATGATTCTAAGGCATTTTCATCTAATAGCATTTTTCCATTTGAGCTCTCTATCATCACACATCTAAGATTAAAGATTCAAAGCATAATTTCTAGATCTACAAAACCAACCACAAAAGTACCACAAATATACTCACCATCATGTGTATGAACACCACCATGGCTCCATCAATCCAAAGGAGATCCAAAAACTCCAAAAACTCCAAGAACATCAAAGGGGTCGGATCTGAGTTTGTCCAAAACGCAGCAATGGAGGTGGTTTCATGGCTTAAGAGTACCACCAATGGCTTTAGAAGGTTGTTTACAATAGATTTCAACACCAAAATCAAGTGATTTGGTGAAGAATTGAAGAAATGGTGAGGAAGGAGAGAAATGGCCCATTTTCTTGCAAAAATGGAGGCTCACGGGTGAGAAGAAGAAAAGAGAAGAAGAAAAGGAGGAGGGAGGCGTGGGGTCAAGTGAGTTTTGGCCCCGCGGGTCCCACACGCGATCTAACTTTCATCCCGATAAAAATTCCGATCATATATTCTTAATCTACATATTTTTCCAGTCCATGTCATATTTTTATTTCCTCAAAATATTGATAAAATTTTCACACTTATCGGTACACTCGTACCGCAGTACCTTTCACTTAAAAAGTCACTATTCATCGCTTTTTCACAATTTTGCCTATTCACTCAATTTTCCGTCCTGATTCCATTTCCAGCATTATTTTTGTCATATTAAATCTCTAACTCCATTTTTCATGCCTCGGTTTACGTTTTTGGCAAATTACCGTTTTGCCCTTTTAGCCCATTTTGGCCCTAATTCTCGGATTTTCACTAATCCTTCCCTTTTAAACCCATATTTTATCACATAAATTCACATTTAATTTTCCGAGGTGTTATATCATGCATATTATATGATGTTATATTTGCACATTGAGTGAGCCATGGAGTGGAGAAAGCCTCTAGCTCCATTGGTTTACTGAGATATATTTGTATATCTCACCCCGTGTTTGGGGGACCACATTTCAGGGCATTATGAGCCGGGAGGAGCTTCGGGCAAGAAGCCCGCTTAGTGGACAGCGGATTGCATGTGGTGCAGTGAGCTTGCATGACATTTTGGAGGAGACTATGGAGTGCACATAGCATGCCATTTAGTATTTTGAGACTTAGGTCATGAACATATTGCATTATGTTACTTCCATGCTTTTGCAGTGTTCATGATTACTTTCTAAGTCTTGTTTATTGCTTATTATTCATGCCATGGATAAATTGCATATTTTGAGTGAGCATGAGGCTTGTCCATTGTCACCTTCATTGCATTTGAGGCCTTGGCACTTTATGTTGTAAATGGTGCATTCTTGTTGTAAAATGACCATGAACTCAAGGACTTTGTAATTGATGTATTTCATAATAAAAATGCATGATGGAAGGGCCTAGAGCCTACATTAGGGTATGTGTAAGTGTTGTGTGGAGTATTAAGGTGTTAGGAATGGATTACACAACCCTTTTTGGACTTAAAAAGCTGTCTACTGTCATTTTTACTGCATAGTAATCGATTACCCAAGCATGGTAATCGATTACCATGCAACAGGGGACGAAATAAATGCTACTGTCTGCCTGGTAATCGATTACCAGAGGCTTGGTAGTCGATTACCAAGGGGAGTAATCGATTACCCAAGCTTGGTAATCGATTACCAGAGAACAGGGGATGAAAAATTGGCTACTGCCTCATTTTGTTAACTGGTGGTAATCGATTACCACCCCCTGGTAATCGATTACCATAGTGTAAATTTTGAAAATTCAGGTTTTTCTAGACTAAAAGAAAGGGGCTTAACTTAGTGTGTAGAACTCCAAATGGTGCGCGGTTTGAAACCACACGTAGCTAATGTAAAGGACTACAACATGTGAAGATGTGAGAGTAACTTAATAAGTTTAAATGAGTTGAATAAAAAGAAAGATTAGTGATGTTAGTAAACTGAATGATTCCGCGAATTGCACTTACAATTATAGTGTTGTTTTAATTGATTACGGAAAAGGATAATATTTACAAAAAGGAAAGAGTTAAAAGAAAAAAAAAAGTTGCCCGTGATTTAATTAACTCAATTACTGTGATTGTAACTGCGCTTAATATCATAATCAATGTTAACAATACCGGTACGTAACGGGCTGTTACACTCCCGCGACCAACAGCCCTTGTGCCTCCATTTTTGCGCCAATTTGCTCATTGCCACAAGCCAACCAATTCTCAACCAAATTCAACAAAGTTTGTGTTGAATCTTGATGGACAACACCTCCTAAACCCATTGGTAGCCTTGTTTAGCCTTGAAATTGAGTGTGTGAGGAGATCCATGCCATTTAGGCCGCGATTTGCTTGGAGAAAAGGGTGATCATGTTGATTTTAAATGCTCCAATGGTGGAGTATACTTAGGTGGAGCCATATACCGTGCAATTGGGTGAGTTATTTCAACATTTCATTGGTTAAATTT
>JAVKPL010012183.1:0-57012 GCA_032173675.1 Gastrolobium villosum | reverse complement strand
TGGTGCTTGTCTCTGGTTCGGTTGGTCTTGTTTACTGGCGGCGTGATGGCTAGGCCGCTGACAGCTGTCTGCTAGCGATGGTGTTCGTGAAGCTTTCCCTAAATATTTTGTGGATTTTCTCCTCTCCTTCCTTCTCTTTCAATGGTGTCATCTTTGCCTCTGACTTTAATTCAGAGTTGAAAACTTCATGCTCTGTTTCAGCTTCATCATCTTCCAAGCAAACTTTCGGTTGAAATTCCTTGAAGAAAGCTTTTAAAAATGTCCACCAACTAACCTTTGGATTGTACCAGTATCGGTACCAGATTCGAGCTAGACCGATGAATGCCTTCCTAACTTCCCATGGCTTTTCATTATCCGGAATTCCCTTTACCTTGAAGTACTGCTCAACCTGGATCGACCATCCCTATGCATCTTCCTCACCAGAATATATAGGAATTCTGATTTTGCAAAATTGCTTTTCCATTTTTTCTCAAAGCTCCCAAGATCAGATAGCTCTGATACCAATTGATAAGGACCAACCAATTAACAAACTAAAACAAAATAACTCAAGAAACCAAGATCTGAATATTGATCATTCATGTATTTCACAATGACCATTACATACAAAAACACCTTATAACAGGGAAAGTTGCAGAACGTAAAAGAAATTACAAGATTCCAAAATGAGAATAACAAAGCAATAAAGGTAAAGATAATGTGGAACACATATAAGAGGTTCCACTCTCCCAATCCTCAAAGGGCCCAAGTTCCTTCAGATTTTCCAGATGTCCCCCTTTCCTTGCTTCCTCCTCTATATATAACAAAGTCCGTGACACTCATGCTTTATTCTGTTGGAGGGCATTCCAGTCAATATCTCCACTTGTTAAAAGCATTGCTAATTAGGTCAGTTATTGCATGAGACCCAAACCAAGGTGGGTACGTATCAGATTATGTTTTGACTCTTCATTGTACTTTACAGATGAAAGGCTTAATGATATTATTGGTAGTGCATACTATGTGGCTCCTGAAGTTCTGCATAAAGCTTACAGTATAGAGGTTGACGTATGGAGTATTGATGTGATTGCATATATTTTATTATGTGGCAACCGTCCATTTTGGGCACGGACTGTAGCACAGGCATTAGGTGATCTCATCTATCATTGGAGGGTCTTGATCAAATTGGGCACAGACTGCAGCACAATTTATGGGATGCCATGTTGTATGGACCTTGTAGAAGTAGTTGTTAGATAAACTTTAATTATATTGGTTTTAGTTATGAAGAGTTGTCTTTTTAGTTATGAAGAGTTGTGTCTTTTTAGTTATGAAAAGTTGTGTCGTTTGGCCCTTTAGTTATGAAGAGTTGTGTTGTTTGGAGTCTTTAAGCTTTTGTATTATAGCCTGTAAATAGGTCCTTTGTATTTCAAATCAAACAAGCCTGTGAAAGAGATAATAATAAGAAATAGAGTTTTTTCAGCTCCTTTATCATTGAGTTATTTATTTGTTTTCATCCTAATATAGAATCGATCCAACAAATTGATATCAGAGCTATGGAGAGTGTGACCACTACTAGTATGCCGTTGCCCTACCTGACAAAGGGAAATTATGTGAATTGGAGCATAGTAAAAGAGATCATGAGATGATCTGCCTTTAGAGTCAGTAAATTGAAGATTCCCTATTTCGAATAAAGCTTACCCTAAACCGCAGGGGTTGATACATTTCCTTACCCTAGGTTAATGGGAAGATAACCGAGACGAAGGGAAATATATATGGAATCCAAATATGTGTAATAGGATGATCAAGTCATTAATCTGACTAGCTCTGGGGCAACAAAGCATTGCCAGTGCTCTGTGTTGTCATTAATTGGGTTGTGGGCTTGTTGGGCACGAGCCCATTTATGCCAGAGGCTATGTTGGACCTAATGGGTCACACACTAACACCTTGTAGTCATGATGAACTAGCTTTAAAGGTATTGGGCCTAATAATGGTTGTTAGCCCAAGAAGCTGATTGGAAGCCCACCTGATGGGTAGAGTGCGAATGGATCAAAGTAATGGACTTGGATAGTACAAGACATTACTAATTAATTTAAATAGTTAAATTAATTATCAAATATTTTAATTTTGAATTTTGAATTTGAATTTTGAAATTTGAAATTTGAAATTGGAATTTGAATTTTGAAATTCGAATTTTGAATTTGAAATTTGAAATTTGAATTTTGAAATTGGATTTTGAAATTTGAATTTTGAATTTTAAATTTGAATTTTAAATTTAAATGTTTGAACATTTGAATTCAAGTGTTTGAATTCGAATTTGAATTGGCTATGAAAAGTAGTTTCATAACAAAAGGATAAGATGAGATCTTATTGGAACAAATCCCCTGCATCAAGTAAAGATATTTTATCTTATCCAATGATGGAGATGGTGCGCAAATTTGGTTGCAAGTGAGTGTCATCTTTTCAACTAAAAGTGTTCCAATTCTGATTTGGTTGGTTAAGAGAATCAGTGAGTTAGTTGGTTCAAATTTAAATGCAACTACTCAACGTATCTGGACTCATATTGGGACTGAGTGGGGCGCATGAATGACTGGTCATATGATGACCATTAGGTCAGAATCTTGAAAGGATAATGACCTAATCTTATAAGGATTCAAAGGAAATGTTGTTAGCAATTTTGAATTGCAACAATTCCTTGATTCCCTCCAACCATGCGCATAAATTGAGAGATTTTCAAGTGAGGAAAATCTTCTCATTCTCTCCCTACTAAGTAACCACTTATGCGCACAAAGGGAGTATGTTTTCTTCCTTAGGGTTTTCACAAAAACCTAGCTAATTCTCTTCATCTTTTGCGCCACACTCAAGTTGAGTTTTCATGCTGAAGACTTCACTTTTCTAAACACTCAACCTAGCCTCCAACTTCACCAATTGAGCGCATAGCAAGCCTCACTGTGGTGATCATCTGGTGGCTTTCAAGAAGGTGTTCTTGCATCATTGACGAAGGGTGGTATGGATCAACATTAGAGGGTTTGAACCCTTCAAACCTGACAAGTGATATCCCTGACGTTCAGACCGTAAACAAGGTAACATCATGTTGTCTTAAAGCATGAATCATTGTTTGCATGTGTGTTTCCGCGAGGAAATTTTTTGTTTTTCCCTCTCACATGCATCGGCCTTCAAGGCCACTTTTACTTTCATTCTCTTGGACGAGGAAATGGCCGTGGTGGTAGAGGTCGTGGTGAAGAAGGTCAGAGTGAGGAGAAAGAGCAGTCAAGCCAACAGAACTAGCGTGGAAGAGGAGGTCGGTCGTATTACTCCACCATTGAGTGCTACAAGTGTGGCAAGTATGGTCCCTATGCAAAAGATTGCTACTCGGATAAATGTTACAATTGTGGTAAGATCAGACATTTCACAAGAGATTGCCGAGATGAGAAAGAGGTGGAAGAGACAACCAACCTAGCCACAGAAGATGAGGCGAAAGAAGGTATTCTCATGATGGCACACAATGAAGGCAACACTGACAATGACATAGTGTGGTACCTCAACACGGATGCAAGTAACCATATGCGCGAGCATGAGCACTTATTCAAAGAGATGCGAAAGGTGGAAACTAGACATGTGTCGTTTGGAGATGCGTCGAAGGTTGAGGTCAAAGGTCAAGGTACGATTTGTTTCTTATAAAAGGATGGCTTAGTTGGGTCAATCCGAGATGTGTATTACGTACCAGACCTCAAGAGCAACATTTTAAGTATAGGGCAACTCATGGAGAAAGGTTATTCGGTACTTATGAAGGATCGAATTTTACACTTGAAAGATAAGCAAGGGCGTTTGGTTGCTCGAGTTGAAATGGGGAGAAATCGCATGTATAAGCTGAATTTGAGAAGCATGCAAGAAAAATGTTTGCAAGCAAACGTAGAAGACAAGGCGCCGCTGTGGTAAACTGCCATGGACGAGGAGATTAAAGCAATTGACCGCATCAACACATAGGAGTTAGCGGAATTGCCGAAAGAAAGTAAGCCCATTGGTGTGAAGTGGGTGCTCAAGAGAAAGATGAAAGCTCAAGGAGAGATAGAACGGTACAAGGCGCGACTTGTTGCAAAAGGATACAAGCAAAAGATGGGAAGTCTTTATGTTTCAACTCCGATGGAACCTAGTGCAAAACTCTCGAAGTTTGACGGAGGAGAACGAGTCGATGCAAGGAAATGTGGAGTTATTACATGTGGCAAGTCAAGACCAAGTCGGAGATATTTTCACAAAACCACTACCGACGTTACTGCGGGAAAATTGCAAAAGGATGATTGGCATGAAGGATGGAAGGAATATTTAAGTTTATGGAGGAGATTTGTTAGATAAACTATAATTATAGTGGTTTTAGTTATGAATTGTTGTGTCTTTTTAGTTATGAAGAGTTGACTCGTTTGGCTCTTTAGTTATGAAGAGTTGTGTTGTTTGAAGTCAAGCTTTTGTATTTTGGGCTATAAATAGATCCTTTGTATTTCAAATCAAACAAGCCTGTGAAAGAGATAATGATAAGAAAAAGAGTTTTTTCAGCTCCTTTATCAAAGAGTTATTTATTTGTTTTGCTCCTAATATAGAAACCGATCCAAGCATTTGTTAGCATATGGGTGTCCGAGAGACAATCTTTTGATTAAATAAAGGACACTAGATGTAGAACTTTGTTTGTCGCAAATAAATGAAAACACTATTTATTCAGTTTCATATTGTGTCTCGATATTACTGTTAATATTATATGAACGAACTGGATAAACCCCTTGGAATAGAACAGGTATCTCTTGAGTATCTGTGATGAGATCACGATCATGAGGATTCAAGGATATTGCATGTCTATTCCTAATTATATGTTCCTAGTCTAGAGACACTGAGTTTGGGGATCAGTGGTCTCGAGTAAAGACTAGTACGACTTATCTACTTGTATATGGATACAAGGTAAAGACCTCATGAGCTGCAGATATGGAGATATCTTAGCTAAAGTCGTGGGTGGACCTATAAGAGTATAGCTCGCACTGAACAGACCCAAAAGAGACTCTATGAGGAAATCTCACAGATAGTGTCATTAGAGTAATCTCTTTATGTTTGGGCATGTCTTTCCTTAGACCAGAAGTTATTACCTAGACTGTGTTCTTGAAGGCATGTTTTGATTGTATGCCTCGTCTGCCTGAACCATGGAGACTCATAGGTATACTGTTGGGCGTGTCCTTAAAGGGCACAGGGCTAGGGTAATAAGCTAAAGGAATTCGTCAAATCATTGTGAGAGATTAGGTTATTTGTAAACCGGAGAAATCGGGATGACATTTACAGGGACTCGGGAATCTATGCATAGTAAAAGAGATCATGAGATGATCTGCCTTTAGAGTCAGTAAATTGAAGATTCCCTATTTCGAATAAAGCTTACCCTAAACCGCAGGGGTTGATACATTTCCTTACCCTAGGTTAATGGGAAGATAACCGAGACGAAGGGAAATACATACGGTAACCAAATATGTGCAATAGGTTGATCAAGTCTTTAATCTGACTAGTTCTGGGGCAACAAAGCATTGCTAGTGCTCTGTGTTGTCATTAATTGGGTTGTGGGCTTGTTGGGCCCAAGCCCAGTTATGTCAGAAGCTAAGTTGGATCTAATGGGTCACACACTAACACCTTGTAGTCATGATGGACTAGCTTTAAAGGTATTGGGCCTAATAATGTTATTAGCCCAAGAAGCTGTTTGGAAGCCCACCTATATGGGTGGGTGGTGCATGGAGTTTAGTAATGGGCTTGGATAGTCCAAGCCATTACTAATTAATTTAATTAGTTAAATTTATAATCAAATATTTGAATTTCGAATCTTGAATTTGAAATTTGAATTTAGAATTTGAATTTCGAAATTCGAATTTTGAATTTGAAATTTGAAATTTGAAATTTGAAATTTGAAATTTGAATTTGGATTTGAATTTTGAAATTCGAATTTTGAATTTGAAATTCGAAATTTTGAATTTTGAAATTTGAATTTGAATGTTTGAACGTTTGAATTCAAGTCTTTGAATTCAAGTGTTTGAATTCGAATTTGAATTGGTTTTGAAAAGTTGTTTCATAACAAAAGGATAAGATAGGATCTTATTGGAGCATATTCCTTGGATCAAGTAGGATCTTTGGAGGCACTCCCTTGGCTGTTTGGTGCGCAACTTTTAGGTGATAAGAGTGTTATCTTATCACTTAAAACAAACCTCCATTCAGATTTGGTGGTTGAGGGAATCAGTGGGTGAGTTGATTCAAATTTTGAATGCAACTACTCAATGTATTTGGACCCCTTCTAGGGCTGAATTATGCGTATGAGAACTATATACTATATGATAGTTTATGAATTTAAGTTTAAATTATTTTTTGAACTTAATATCATGTGGATAAGATTGGAGGTTGTTGGCAAAGTTAGTTTTGCAACAGCTCCACCTTATCACACTGTTCCATGCGCAACTTTCAAAGAAGTTTGAAAGTTTGTTTTTCATTTTGAATGATTGAATTCCCTCCTTCTCTCCAAGTGTGCGCATAAATATGACTTGTTCCTCACCTTAGGGTTTTGTGAAAAACCTAGCCAACTCTCCTCCATCTATGCACCATTCTGTAGGGTAGCTCAGTACACCTTTCCAAACAGAATACCTAGCCTCCACCTTCACCACTTGTGCGCATAGCAAGCCTCACTGTGGTGTTCATCTGGTGGCTTTCAAGAAAGGGTTCTTGCATCATTGACGAACGGTGGTGTGGATCACCATTAGAGGGTTTGAACCCTTCAAGCCTGACATCTGATCTCCCTGACTGATCAGGCCAAAAACAAGGTAACATCATGCTGTCTTAAAGCATGAACCTATGTGTGCATGTATGTTCCGCAGTAAAATTTTTGTTTTACACCTTACATGCATCGGCCTTCAAAGGCCAGTTTACTTACAGTTACAAATGTGGAAGGTTTGGTCACTATGCAAAAGATTGTAACTCGGACAAGTGTTACAACTGTGGCAAAGTCGGACATTTCGCAAGAGATTGCAGAGAGGAGAAAAAGGTGGAGGAGACGTCCAACCTAGCCACAGAATGTGAGATGAAGGATGGTGTCTTGTTAATGACACACAGTGAAGGAAGTCCAGACGATGACATGGAGTGGTATCTTGACACGGGTGCGAGCAACCACATGTGCGGACATAAGCACTTCTTCAAGGAGATGAGAAAGGTGGAAACCGGACATGTTTTGTTCGGGGATGCCTCAAAGGTTGAGGTAAAAGGCCGAGGTACGATCTGTTTCCTACAAAAGGACGGGTTAATTGGCTCAATTCGAGATGTGTACTATGTACCCGACCTAAAAAACAATATTTTAAGCATGGGTCAACTGGTGGAGAAAGGTTACTCGGTTATTATGAAAGACCAGGTATTGTATTTGAAAGATGAGCGAGGTCGGCTGATAGCTCGGGTTCAAATGGGTAAGAATCGTATGTATAAACTGAATTTGAAATGTGTACAGGTTGAATGTTTACAAGCCGAGGTGGAAGATAAGGCGTCACTTTGACATCTCCGGTTTGGTCACCTACATTATGGTGGTCTAACCGAATTGGCAAAGAAGAAGATGGTGGAAGGGTTACCTGGCATCAACTTTGAAGGAAAGTTTTGTGAGAGTTGTGTACTTGGCAAGCATGCCAGGACCATGTTTCAGAAGATGGCAAGATTCCGGGCTAAGCAACCTCTGGAACTAATACATACCGACTTGTGTGGACCCATCAATCCGGGTTCCTTCAGCGGTAAGAAGTATTTTATTTCCTTTATTGATGATTTCTCACGGAAAACTTGGGTTTACTTTCTGAAGGAGAAGTCCGAGGTGTTTGATGTGTTCAAAAGGTTCAAGGTGATGATTGAGAAGGCAACAGGAAGCTATATCAAATCGGTGCGGTCTGACAGAGGTGGGGAATATACCTCAACAGCTTTTATGTCGTTCTGTGAGGAACAGGGGATAAGGAGGTTTCTAACAGCACCATACTCACCACAACAGAATGGCGTGGCTGAAAGGAAGAACCGGACTATTCTTGACATGGTTCGGTCAATGCTGAAGAACAAAAGGATGCCGAAGGAGTTTTGGGCGGAAGCTGTGTATGTGCAGAACCGATGTCCACATTCGAGCTTGGATCATAAAACTCCACAGGAAGCATGGAGCAGTCAAAAGCCTTCAGTGGCTCATCTCAGAGTTTTTGGCAGTATAGCCTATGCACACATACCGGACCAGCTCAGAACCAAGCTCGAGGATAAAAGCAAGAAATATGTTTTTATTGGATATGATGAAAAAACAAAGGGGTATAAGCTGTTTGACCCCGTCAACAAGAAAGTCATAGTAAGCAGAGATGTAAAGCTCAATGAAGCAAATGAGTGGGACTGGAACAATTCTTCTGAGGTAAACTTTGAAGACGGAATCTCAACACAAATTATCAACCCGGCAAGTCCTGAAGCTTCTGATGATGAAGACGAGGTACGACAACCCAGGATGCGAAGCATACAAGACATATATGAGTCAACAAGTGAGGTACATTTTGTTTGTCTTCTTGCAGACTCTGAGAACATAAGTTTTGAAGAAGCCATCCGAGATAAGAAATGGCAAGATGCCATGGATGAGGAGATAGAAGCCATTGACCGAAATAACACATGGGAGTTAACCGAGCTACCAGAAGGAAGTCGGCCCATTGGAGTGAAGTGGGTGTTCAAGAAGAAGATGAATGCTCAAGGGGAGATAGAACGATATAAAGCTCGGCTAGTTGCAAAAGGTTATAAGCAGAAGGCTGGAATTGACTATGACGAGGTGTTTGCCCCTGTTACAAGAATGGAGACAATTCGGCTACTCATCTCACAGGCTGCTCAATACAGATGGCCAATGCATCAAATGGATGTAAAGTCAGCATTTCTGAATGGTGTTCTTGAAGAAGAAGTTTATGTGGAATAACCGCCGGGCTACATGAAGGAAGGAGAAGAGAAGAAGGTGCTGAGATTGAAGAAAGCACTTTACGGGTTGAAGCAAGCACCACGGGCATGGAATGCTCGTATTGACAAATATTTCAAGGAGAATGGACTTGAACAATGTCCATATGAACATGCAGTTTATGTCAAGAAAAATGGAGGAGACTTGTTAATTGTGGCTCTTTATGTTGACGACCTCATTTTTATGGGAAACAATGCCAAGATGATACAAAAGTTCAAGAGCACAATGACAAGAGAGTTCGAAATGACAGATCTCGGTTTGATGAAGTTCTTTCTTGGTTTGGAAGTAAAACAAAATGAGAAGGGAATCTTCGTGTCACAGGAGGCTTATGCAAAAAAGATTTTGAAGAAGTACAAGATGGAAGATTGCAACCCAGTTTCAACACCAATGGAACCCGGTTCAAAACCCTCTAAGTTTGATGGAGGAGACCGTGTTGATGCAAGCAAGTACAAAAGTTTGGTGGGAAGCCTACGTCATCTCACATGCACGAGGCCGGATATCTCGTTGAGTGTCGGCATAGTAAGTCGGTTCATGGAGGAGCCGAGATACACACATTGGAAGGCGGTAAAGAGAATTCTGAGGTATGTTCAAGGTACAGTTTCACACGGGTTACACTACTCGAGCTCAGCAAAATACAAGTTGATTGGATATTCTGACAGTGATTGGTGTGGAGACGTAGATGATCGAAAGAGCACGGCTGGTTATGTGTTTTTCATGGGCAACACGACATTCACCTAGATTTCGAAGAAGCAACCTATTGTGACACTGTCGACATGTGAAGCTGAATATGTAGCTGCATCTTGGTGTGTTTGTCATGCAATGTGGCTCAGGAATTTGCTAAGCAAGTTGGAGGAAAAACAAGTCGGCCAAACTGTGATCCGAATTGACAATAAGTTGGCTATAGAGCTAGCCAAGAACCCGATAAATCATGAACGAAGCAACCATATTGATGTCCGATTTCACTTCATCCGAGATCAAGTAAAGGAAGGAAATGTGGAGCTAACACACGTGACCAGTCAAGAGCAAGTCGGGGACATCTTCACAAAGCCACTGCCGACGTTGCTGCTCAACAATTGCAAGAAGATGCTTGGGATGAAAGATGGCAGAACCATTTAAGTTTATGAAGGAGAATTGTTGAATAAACTTTAAATGATTTGTTAGTTTTATATTTAATAGTCTTAATTAAGCAGTCTTGTGTTTAGGTAAGTGAAAGGCCAAGAGTTGTGAGAAAGTGAAAGGCCAAGAGTTGTGAGTGAAAGGCCAAGAGTTAGAAGAAAATGAGAGGCCAAGAGTTGGAAGTTTAGTTTTGTGGTTTATGGCTATTTTAATGTTTGGTTCATGAAAAGGCAATCTACTGCCTATATAAACTAATCCATATTGTAAGCAACATAACACAGAAAAAAAAGAAACACAAGTTTTGTTCTCCACAAGAAAATAGTTGTTTTTATTTTAAGTTCTACATTATAGTGATACCACAAAAATACAGGTGTGCCTTTCCTGTTGAACAACACTGTTATTCATGATCGCAAAGTTAAAACTATAACTTTCAAAACAATCAACGAACACAGATTTATAAGGCAATACAAAATCGGCTATATATAAAATCATAAACAGACATATTGAATGTAATCCTTAAGCTTATTTTAATGCAAGCATAGATTCAGCTGAGTTTAAGTGTCTGAGAGAGCTGAGGGTAATTAAGAGTAAGATTGTAAATTTGGTTAACATTTTCAGAAATATTTTATATTCAACAAAACATAGCATCGGTAAAATTAACTCAACTTTTCTGGAAAAAATTTGGCCTACCAAACACCTTTTCGTAATTTAATCAGAATTTTTTTTTCCACCATATTCTCGAAGAAAAAAAATTTCCCGATAAAAAATATATTTCCTATAACAAACTGATGCTTAATTTTTATTTATTTATTTATGTATAAAGCACGTGAAAGAAAAACAACCTGAAGTAGAATCCTACTCCTCATTGCATTAAGCATGATAGAGGCAGCCATAGAGACATAAGCTGATAAGATTGGGGATAGGAAAATCATGTTCTTGGGGAAAATTATCATGGTGTGGCTGATGGTACGGACCACATGGCCAAGAGAAGAAATTAAAATACGAGGAGGGACCTGGCTTTTTCTTGTTATGACCCACTCTATCTCCATTATTGAATAAATACAAAAGTGATGTAACTATTTCTTTTGCTTTTGTGCTGCGACTTTCAACATGTCGGAAGCATCATGTGCACGGCCATAAACAATACCCAATGTTTTTTGTATTTTTGTTTCTTGTTTTAATGTGTAATTGCGTATGAGGGTATCTGATGCAGTATCCAATGGTGATGGAGATACAATGATGCAGAAGAGAGTTACTAGATCGACTTCAGGATGCACGTGTAACTTTGATGGTATCGTAATAACAGAATTCAGTTTCTTTTTCATTCTCTTTCTCTTCTCTGAGGGTTCAACCCTTATCATTGGTGCTTCCATTGCTCTTGATCTCAAGAACCATGCGAGTACAAGAATTGGCTGAGGAGTTGCAGAACACATGTTCTGAACTCCATCAACACATCGATCAATTAACAGAATCGTTGGAGGCACGTCTCATGTGCTTCTTTGAATTGCGTTTCAACGCCATTGACGCAAGAATCCAAGGTCTGTCACCTACGACGACGCCTCAACCACCTGTTATTCCAGTCCCTAATTCCACTCCTCTTTTGTGTTCGGTTAAGATGGAGATTCCATCATTTGTTGGCAAGAATCCCCACTTGTGGATCTTTAAGTATGAAATGTTCTTCAGGATTCAAAATATTCCTGATGAGATGCGTATTGAGATTGCCGGGTTGCGAACGGAAGGTGCTGCTGCATCGTGGTTTCAATGTATCCATAATAGCGGTATGTTGCAATCTTGGAATGATTTCTCTAAGGCAGTACGTCAACGCTTTGGTGGTACTTCATATACAGACATGAGAGGTACTCTTTCAAACCTATCACAAATTGGTACGTTGGAAGATTATGTGCATGACTTTGAAATCTTGATGAATCAAGTACCTGACTTAGCTGATGATTTACTATTGAGTTTTTTGTATCTGGTTTGAGCACTGAGCTTCGAAGAGTACTCCAGCTACATGAGCCTACCACCTTGCATCAGGCAATTCAACTATCCTTCACGTATGATGCTCATCATCGTGATTTACGTTCCTCTTTTACAACGTCGAATAGAAAAATTGTTCCTCGTTATGCCTTGACATCATCCTCACAACCAGTAATTGCTGGAGAGAATTTGAAACTTGCATTACTAGCACCAAACCCCTTACCTATTAAAAGAATCTCTCAAGAAGAAATGAAGAAAAAGAGAGAGCTTGGTATTTGTTAGACATGTGATGAGAAATGGTCGCTGGGACATCGATGTAAGTCGCAAATGCTGTTGCTAATATGGGAGGAGGATGAGGCTGTTGGTGATACAGAGGAAGAGATTGTGTGGAAGACTTCGCACGTTACACAAACCTTGCATGATGCCGCTTTGAATGCTCTGTCAATGAGCTCTATGCCAAAATTACTGCAATTTTTAGCAATCGTGGGGAACAAGGAGGTGCAAACCATGGTGGATTTTGGAAGTTCTCATAACTTCATCTAGAAACAGATAGCTATTGAGTTGGGCCTTGCACTATCACACTCTCGTAGTATGAAAGTAATTTTCGGCAACAGTGAGTTTCTTCTGTGTGATACTAAATGCATTGCAGTTTCTGTCCAGATTCAAGGATATCATTTTTGTGTGGATCTATGGGTTCTTGATCTTAAGGACTTACAACTGATCTTGGGCATGCCTTGGTTAGAGTCCTTAGGCAAATTTACACATGATTATGTTAACTTGTCTATGGAGTTCATGTTCAACAATTCAAAGGTCAAATTAATAGCATGTCACGGATCTCAACCCTATACTTCTAGTTGTTTTGCTATGCAACCTTCTGCTGAAGTTGTGGATCAAATACCACCTGAGATTGTTGAATTGCAACCGATGGTTCCTGTAACGCCTGGCAACTTGCAAGGATCAACGACTATCCCCACACACTAACACGAGACTTTTTAGCATGCTTTGTCCTCACTCGCACACTTCCCGGGAAAACTTCCCAGGAGGTCACCCATCCCAGAATTGCTCCAAGTCAAGCATGCTTAACTGTGAAGTTCTTCCGTTCCGGGCTACCGAAAAGTAGATGCATCTTGTTTTTATAGGTAGTACCAATTAATTCTTATAAGCCATTCCCAATTGTACCGTCCCATACCAGCACAGTCTTTGGAATCCCTCTCTTTCCGGTGTTGATTCGATTCATTCATGTACCCCCGTCACTGGAAGCCTAACAGGAGCCGCTCCTTGTCTGTGCCCTTGCGCACCGGCGATCACTCCCCGCCCTCGTCAGCGCCCGGGATGTTACAGTTCCTGTTGACATATGGCATATATTATCCAAATATCATTCGGTTTTTGCTGTACCTCACATGTTACCTCCTTACCGAGGTATTGATCATCCAATCCATTTACTTGATGGTTCTAAACCTGTCAATGTAAAGCCATACCGTTATGCACACTTTCAGAAAATTGAAATAGAACACCAAGTTAAAGAATTACTAGCTGCAGGTTATATATAACCTAGCACAAGCCCGTACTCGTCACCTGTGTTGCTTGTTAAAAAGAAAGATGGCTTTCGGCGGATGTGCATCGACTATAGAGCACTGAATGCCATTACTATCTGTGACTGCTTTCCAATTCCTACTATCGACGAGCTATTAGATGAGTTGTGCCATGCAGTGATTTTCTCCAAGCTTCATCTCCGTGCAGGTTATCATCAGATACGCGTTCATGCAGCTGATATCTTTAAGACAACATTTCGAACCCATTATGGTCACTTCGAATTTGTAGTGATGCCATTCGGGTTAACCAACGCTCCTTCAACATTTCAAGCAGAGATGAATAGTATATTTCGCCCCTTTTCTTAGAAAATTTATTGTTGTTTTTTTGATGACATTCTTATGTTTAGCAGATCCGTAGCTGACCATGCTAGACACTTGGAGACTACTCTGTTGTGTCTACAACAACATCACTTTTACATCAAGCTCAACAAATGCTCCTTTGCGGCCACCGAAATAGATTACTTGGGCCACATTGTGTCGGCTTCTGGGGTGAAAGCAGATCAAAAAAAAATCACAGCAATGGTTGATTGGCCTCAACCCTCTTCTGTCAAAGCCTTACGTGTTTTTTTAGGCCTTATAGGGTACTATCAGAGATTTTTCCGTGGTTATGCAATGATTGCAGTGATAGCACATATTTTGTTACACTTATTCATTACTCTTGGTTGGTATTTTTATTATTTATTTGAATTAAATAAAGGTCTTTTGGGTCAAATCACAATTCTAGATTTTGATTGGGTTTAATTGATTTTCGTCATAATTTTCCAAATTTACACTACTTTCGTATTTTGACCATATCTCACTCTACATATGTCCGATTGACTCTGTTCTTATTGCGTTTTGCAGTTAACAGACAGGGCTACAATCACTATTTAAGCTACTGAAGCCCAATTCGGATTGGAAGATGGTCGAAACCTGAGCTCAATATGACGTGTTTTTGCTGTAATTTTATTTTGATGTTTGGACTTGTAATTCACATTAGGACCCAATGTGTTTAGGGCCCAAAGCCATGTTTTATTATTTTATTTTATTTTATTCAGTTTTTATTTTATGCATGGGCCGAAGTGGTGAAACCCTAACCGTTCTGAATGACGGCTATTTAAGGGAAACTTTAGGAAACCCTTCGGCAGTTAGATTTTGGGAGTTTGATGATGTAAGAACCCGCACCGCTAATTAAGGAGATTAATTAAATAAATGTGATAATTAGGAAATAATTCCATAATTGACCCTAATAATTATTATGAGGCTCTAATAATTATAGTAAGTGAGTAATAATGCTGAAAGTCATTTTTCGGGCGAAAAACGCAGATACCGGTTCTGCTACCCGGTATAAATGCGTACCGATGAAGTATCCTGGAAAATTATAATAAGTGCATGATAATTACTAGGATAATATGTAGGACTTGTAAAACGAGTTTAAAGTCAAAATAATGAGAACCGGTGCCAGAAATGATACTGGCTATGTAAAAGCGCGTACCGGAAAGATGCTCCGAAAAATAAAATAAAAATATGAAAAATCTTAGAAAAATGAGTAGGTTAAGATTCCGAAGTTTGGGATTAAAATGTCTTGCGTAGCTATTAATGCCAATACTGCGTGTTATCGCTTATGTGGCTATTTATATAGGGTTGCACACAACCCTAGGCTGATCCTCCAGCCTTGTATACGTGAGTTGGCTGCTGCCACCTTCCCCTCACTTGGTCATTTTCGTTTTTACATAGAAACCTCCAAAGAAATCACCTTTCTTCATGATTTCTTCATCTAAACACCTTGGTTGGGTGTGGTTGAGTCTTGGGTGAGTGTTAAGCCTTCTTTTTTGAGTTGAGTGGGCTGCCTTGTGAGGTGTGAGGTTCTGAGTTTTTGGTTTGGTGGTTGGAGCTTTGTTATTGGCTTGTGAAGCTCCATGGAGCTTCCTTTGTGAAGAAAGGGCGTAGCTTGTGTTGCCATTTTCATTTCTGACCATGATGAGGGTCATGTTGGAGGAGTTGAGGGCTGGCCACCCTGAGGGTCAGTTACCTCCGTCACCACCTCTACCGCCACCTCCACCCAGTCAGCAGGACGACAGTCAGAGCCATGTGGGGGATGGCAGTCACATTACTCTGGCGATGCAGACCGTCCCAAAGCATGTTGAGGATTGAGATGAGATTGACCGCCGGCTGAACGCTTTCTACAAGCATAAGTCACCTTCTTTTAATGGATCTTATGATCCCATTGCTGCTGCCAGATGACTATAGGCGTTGGACAAGATCTTTCGGGTTATGCAGTGTACCGACCCACAGAAGTTGATGTTCGCCACGTATATGTTGGAGGGTGATGCACATGAGTGGTGGATGAACACCTCTCACACTTATGAGATGCAGGGACATGTCATGACATGACCATTCTTCGAGAATTGCTTTTTGGGGCGTTACTTTCCCTATGATGCTCAGGAGAGGAAGCAGGGAGAATTTGACCGTTTAGTGCAGGGTTTGATGTCTGTGGATGAATACCTGGTGAAGTTTATTGAGCTTGTGAAGTTTTCCCATTTTTGGATGGCTATGCCTACTCCGACCTTTTTGGCTGCTAAGTTCCGCAGGGGACTCAAGGAGGAGATTGCTGATCGTATTGCTGGTTCCGTGTCGAGAGACTTTGGGACACTTGTGCAGCAGTGCCGGGATATAGAGGATGTTTGCATTGTGAGTAAGGCTAAGAGGGCCAAGGTTGATGATACCAAGGGAACAGGGGGTTCCAATTCCTGGAAGGACAGAAGGTTTTCTGGCTAAGGAAAAGGGAAATAGTTGGTGGCTAGGTAGGCGTCTGGTCAGTTCCAGAGGATTTCTTCACAGCAGGGGGTTCGGCTAGGCCCTCTTCCATCCCTAGATGTTCGGGGTTCCGAAGGGAGCATGCAGGGCATTGTGCGACCGATCAGTTGATATGTTTTCATTGTTGCAAGGAAGGCCACTATTCCAGAGATTGCCCGTCGTCGACGGTGAGAGCTGCGGCAGTTCAGGAAGTTCCACTACAGATGATCCCTCATCCAGCTATAGCGGCACCTACTGTGCCATATGCCACAGGGCGAGTCTACACTAGGGATCGGCAGCAGTCGGATCGAGCTCCGAACCTTGTTAGAGGTATTGTCACCATTAGTGGTATTGATTTGATGCTATGTTTGATTCCAGGGCTACGCATTCCTTATTGGAACCCTGATTGTTGTGGGGCTTGAGTTGCCCATGTTTGTATATTCTCCATCATTGTGGGTGACTACCGCCACCGGAGAAAAGTGTGATACTACCACCGTACATCGAGATGTCGTGTTTCAGTGTGATGGCCGTGAGTTCTCGGTAGCTCGAATAGGATTACCGATGGCTAATTTAGGGAATCATCCTGGGCATGGATGGATTGTCCAATAGTTGTATGATGCCTGATTGATTGATTGATGGTTGTGCCTAGCGAGTGGTGATGTCTCCGTGTGATTCCACAACCAGTTCCTTGCCTTTTATTTCGATGCTGCGGGCTAGGAGAGCCTTGTGAGCAGGGACATTGGTTATGTCATGTTGGGAGTTTTGGTGAGTGGGACACTGGAGAATATCGCTGGCATTCCTGTGGTGAGGGGATTCCTCAAAGTGTTTTCCGAGGAGATTCCTTACTTCCGCCACACTGGGAGATAGCGTTCTCCATTGAGTTATTGCCTGGTGCGGGGTCTATTTCATTAGCTCCATACCGGATGTTCCGTCAAAATTGGCTGAGCTGAAGAAGTTGGTGGGAGTCTTTCAGCGAAAGCCTTTATCCGACCGAACGTGCCTCCATGAGGAGCATCGTTCATTTTTGTTATAAGGTAAGATGCCTTACGCTATTACTTAATTGTGATGGTGCTCTGCTTGAGAACGTGAAATTCTCTTCAGGGAAACTAAGTGTGTGACACTTGGAATTTGTGGCAAGGGGCGCGTGATCTTGTGTATGCGAGGCAGTGCGTGTACAATTCGCTTGTGAGTTGAGTGGTCTCCATGACTCTAGGATCTTATGTTGATTATTGATATGCATCGTAAGTAGTTGGCACGTTAACACCATGGGCAATGTAAAGCATGAAATAAGTACGACAGATTGTTGTATTGTATCAATGTCATTTCATCTTTAATTGACTCTCGATTTTGCAGATGCCATGGAGATTGAGGTATACTGTTGTATATAGGATTCGAATTATTATGTTATTGAAATTTAAAATTTTGCAGGTGTACGTGAACTAAGGTACGTTACTATGTGAATTAGCATGTTAACTAACATGTATTGGTTGAAATGCATGAGTCAAGGGATCATTTTCCCCCTTGATCCTTCATCTAAACACCGTGGGAGTGAGTGAAATAGCCTTGTAGGATTTAGACGTATTTCCTGCATTTCTCTGGCCAGTAGAATTGATTTGACACACATTACATGATTATCTGTTGCATTGCACTGTTTTTAGAACTTATAATGTTAAACTGTTTTAGAACTTATATTACACATGTAAGTGAGCTTGGGGTGGAAGATCCTTGAGGACCCCTTGTCTTACTGAGATTTCTTGTTAGAGATCTCACCCCACGTTTGGGGCATCATTTCAGGTTCAGGTAATGCTGGGGTTGATACCTCAGGCGGCTGGAGGCCGGAGCTGAATTATTTAGTTGCTGATATGCTGATGTTGGACTGTGTTTATTGCTGTTATGTTTTTAGTTTCATTTAAATAATATTATGTTGAGACTTATTTGGCGATGTTGCCTTGTTTGTGTGAGCATGGGGGTTTTCCATGTCACGTTTGACTATGTTAGATTTTATGTTCGAGTTGTAATAATGTATAAACTTATTATATATAATTATGCGGTATTTCAATTAGATGTCTTTTGCAATCATATACAGGCGATATTTTGAAAATAAATTGATTAATGCAACTTGGTAATTATAATGACGTCATAATTGAATTTAAAGAAAAAGTTTTTCCACATATTAATTAAGCGTGACTTAATACGATGACATGTTAACAAACCGGGTATACACGGGGTGTTACATATCTAATGTTACTTTAGATAACTTTGTCTAATGTTCATCGAAATGAAGTCGTTTTGGGGTTGAAAAATTAAAAAAATTAGAATGATAAAGACTATTACAACCCTGAAATAAATTAAAATTACAAAAATACCATGATTTCCGCCCCAAAACGACATCGTTTTAATGAATATTAGATAAAGTTATCTAAAGTAACATTAGAAAAATCAAACCCTTAATTTAATTAATTGGTTTGCTTAATTTTGGTCAATCAATCCGATTGATTTGTTTCCAATCAATCTAATTGATTGGTTTCCTTTATTTTCTCCATCTTCATTAAATCTAATTTAATGACTATATTTAAATTCCAATTTTAAATTCAAAATTAGAATTTAAATTAATTTTATTTAAATTCAAATTTCAAATTTAAAATTCAAAATTAGAATTCAAATTAATTTTATTAATTTAACATTTAAATTAATTAGGTTACATCATGGATCAAGTCCAACTTGACTCATGATGCCACCTACTCTCTCTTTGCCTAATATGTGGGCTTTTCCAACCTAGGCCCATTATGCCTTATGTTAGCATATGGGTGTCCTAGAGACAATCTTTTGATTAAATAAAGGACACTAGATGTAGAACTTTATTTGTCGCAAAAAAAAAATGTAAGCACTATTTATTCAGTTTCATATTGTGTCTCGATATTACTGTTAATATTATATGAATGAACTGGATAAACCCCTTGGAATAGAACAGGTATCTCTTGAGTATCTGTGATGAGATCACGATCATGAGGATTCAAGGATATTGCATGTCTATTCCTAATTATATGTTCCTAGTCTAGAGACACTGAGTTTGGGGATCAGTGATCTCGAAAAGACTAGTACGACTTATCTACTTGTATATGGATACAAGGTAAAGACCTCATGAGCTGCAGATATGGAGATATCTTAGCTAAAGTCGTGGGTGGACCTATAAGAGTATAGCTCGCACTGAACAGACCCAAAAGAGACTCTATGAGGAAATCTCACAGATAGTGTCATTAGAGTAATCTCTTTATGTTTGGGTGTGTCTTTCCTTAGACCAGAAGTTATTACCTAGACTGTGTTCTTGAAGGCATGTTTTGATTGTATACCTCGTCTGCCTGAAACATGGAGACTCATAGGTATACTGTTGGGCGTGTCCTTAAAGGGCACAGGGCTAGGGTAATAAGCTGAAGGAATTCGTCAAATCTCTGTGAGAGATTAGGTTATCTGTAAACCGGAGAAATCGGGATGACATTTACAGGGTCTCGGGAATCTATGCATAGTAAAAGAGATCATGAGATGATCTGCCTTTAGAGTCAGTAAATTGAAGATTCCCTATTTCGAATAAAGCTTACCCTAAACCGCAGGGGTTGATACATTTCCTTACCCTAGGTTAATGGGAAGATAACCGAGACGAAGGGAAATACATACATATGCAATAGGATGATCAAGTCATTAATCTGACTAGTTCTGGGGCAACAAAGCATTGCTAGTGCTCTGTGTTGTCATTAATTGGGTTGTGGGCTTGTTGGGCCCAAGCCCAGTTATGTCAGTAGCTAAGTTGGACCTAATGGGTCACACACTAACACCTTGTAGTTATGATGGACTAGCTTTAAAGGTATTGGGCCTAATAATGTTATTAGCCCAAGAAGCTGTTTGGAAGCCCATCTAAATGGGTGGGTGGTGCATGGAGTTTAGTAATGGGCTTGGATAGTCCAAGCCATTACTAATTAATTTAATTAGTTAAATTAATAATCAAATATTTGAATTTCGAATTTTGAATTTGAAATTTGAATTTTGAAATTTGAATTTAGAATTTGAATTTCGAAATTCGAATTTTGAATTTGAAATTTGAAATTTGAAATTTGAATTTTAAAATTTGAATTTGATTTTGAATTTTGAAATTCGAATTTTGAATTTGAAATTTGAAATTTTGAATTTTGAATTTTGAATTTGAATGTTTGAACGTTTGAATTCACGTGTTTGAATTCGAATTTGAATTGGTTTTGAAAAGTTGTTTCATAACAAAAGGATAAGACAGGATCTTATTGGAGCATATTCCTTGGATGAAGAAGCATCTTTGGAGGCTCTCCCTAGGCTGTTTGGTGCGCCACTTTTAAGTGATAAGAGTGTTATCTTATCACTTAAAACAAACCTCCATTCAGATTTGGTGGTTGAGGGAATCAGTGGGTAAGTTGATTCAAATTTTGAATGCAACTGCTCAATGTATTTGGACCCTTTATAGGGCTGAATTATGCGCATGAAAACTATATACTATATGATAGTTTATGAATTTAAGTTTAAATTAATTTGAATTTAAATTCATGTGGATAAGATTGGAGGTTGTTGGCAAAGTTTGTTTTGCAACAGCTCCACCTTATCACACTGTTTCATGCGCAACTTTCAAAGAAATTTGAAAGTTTTTTTTTCATTTTGAATGAATGAATTCTCTCCTCCTCTCCAAAGGGTGCGCATAAATAGACATGTTCCTCACCTTAGGTTTCATTGGAAAACCAAGCCAACTCTCCTCCTCTATGCACCATTCTGTAGGGTAGCTCAGTACACCTTTCCAAACAGGATACCTAGCCTCCACCCTCACCACTTGTGCGCATAGCAAGCCTCATTGTGGTGTTCATCTGGTGGCTTTCAAGAAAGAGTTCTTGCATCATAGACGAACGGTGGTGTGGATCACCATTAGAGGGTTTGAACCCTTCAAGCCTGACATCTCATCTCCCTGACTGATCAGGCCAAAACAAGGTAACATCATGCTGTCTTAAAGCATGAATCTATGAGTGCATGTATGTTCCGCAGTAAAATTTTTGTTTTACACCTTACATGCATTGGCCTTCCAAGGCCAGTTTACTTTCAAGTGGTATCAGAGCCCGGTTGCTTTACCATCGACGGGTGATGGTACCTTGTTTGTGAAAAGAGTCTTTCACGGTCAAAAATCTTTAAAGGGTTAAAGTTTAAATTCTGCATGTGGATTTTGAATCACAAATCCTTTAAAGTGTTAAAGTTTTTGTTTTTATGAACATGAAAATTTGATTCTGTGTTCATAAAACATTATGCATCATGGTTTAGTTTCTTTTCTTTATGAAAGTTCTAAAAGGAACACCCTTTTTGAAAGGGTAGATTCGGCCATGGAGGGTACTAAGAGTACCTTGAATGATTTCTTATTTTTCTCCATGAATTGTGTCATGTTTATATGCATGAAATTTTGTGACAAATTTATCATATAGTTACCTATATGATTCGGCCATGTAGGGATATATGGCTACATGCATGGTTTAATTTTGTTTTCTTTAAGAAAGAATTAACAAAATTTGAATTGAAATTGTTTTTAAATTCGGCCAATGAGAAATTTAAGATTATGAATCTTGATGTTATTTTGATGTTTAAATGTTAAATGTCAAAATACATGTGAAAATGTTATGTGATAATATAATGTTTGTGTTTGCAAGTTTTGAACTTTTCAGGTACAAACAGGAAGGGGATGGTCATGGTGCCCGGATTTGAATTTTTTTTTTTTGAATTTTAAATTTATGTGTAATCGCGCATTTTAATTTACAAGTATATTTGTAATTTAAATTTTGTAATTTTGTTCCTCCAAAGTGTTATGGAGTTTCTTTAATTATTTGTAATTAGAGAAATAGGCTAGTGGCGTATAGACGACAAGCGGCCGTTGCTTAAAGAAGCAAAAAGGACAAAAGCGCGAGCACCATGGCTATCTCAATATAAACTGTTTATATGTATGTATGATTAGAACGTCTAGTATGCATAAATTGGGCAAATCGCGTTTGTATGGTTATTATGTTTGTCCAATAACGACTAGTGTATACCGATAGATGTTTGACATAGGTAACGACTAGCATGATAACTTACAATATGCGTTTGATGGGACCTAATTAACCCCAAGATAAAAGGAACCCTTAAAAGGAATAAATAATTAAGCATATGATTATCTCCCACCACCAATGCTACTCAAAACTCTTCTACGTAGTGATGCTCCACAACTCAGTTGGGACCCACTATTTCGTTGGCCTAGAGTAGTGTTTGAAGTGTAAGACACTTAGGGTGCTGGTTTAATGCTTAACTAAGACATGAGTTGCAGGCACAGCCGGGCTTATGTGCTTAGGGTAATGGTGCTAGGTTGGTTGCATGAGATGCACCACTAAGTGACAAAGAGTTGTCAACCTAATGTTAAGAGAGGGTATGAGATACAGTTGATAAAGATCAACTCTTTATTTAAATTAATCTTGCGGTCTCAGACGGAGGTTAAAATAAATAATCGCACTCTTAATCCCACTAAGGTAAAATCTAAAGTAGATTAACCCTAAGTCAAAAGGAAGGGTCATTGACTTAGATAAAATAGTGGGAGTGGCAAATTATTTCAAGTCTTTAATAATTTGCTTTTAACTACATAACCGTATATTAACTAAAACTATCTTTACATCCTTTTCAGCTTATAGTATGACTAATCCACTGTCACTGCGTTCAATACTCGATACGAATAAACTGACCCGTTCAAATTTTATGGACTGGTATCGGAACCTAAGAATAGTTCTAAGGGCCGAAAAGATTGCCTACGTTTTAGATGCTGTAATACCCGTAGCTCCACGGGAAGGGGAAGAAGGGTTTGCGGAATTTGATTTCGTAACCCACCAACAACACTTGGATGACAATGTGATGGAAGTATGCATCATGTTGGCATCCATGTCGCTTGAACTGCAAAAGCAGCATGAGCATATGGATGCTCCCTCTATTATCGTACATCTCAAGGAGTTGTATGATATTAAAGGCAGGCATGAGAGGTATGAGGCCTCAAGAGAACTGTTCTCTTGTAGGATGACTGAGAGCATGTCTGTTGGCAGCCATGTTCTCAAGATGATCGGGCTGATTGAGAAGCTAGGAAACCTAGGCTTCATCATGGATGCCGAGCTAAGTAATGACTTAGTCCTCACCTCACTTCCACCTTCCTTCAGTCAATTCATCATGAATTACAATATGCATGGGATGCAAGTGAGCTTGCCTGAGTTGTTAAGCATGTTAACAACAGCTGAAGTGTCTATCAAGAAGGATAGGACAGAGGCTCTTTTGATTGGTGGGCCTAGCAAGGCTAAGGGAAAGGGTAAGGAGCCTGCAAAAGGTGACCCCCTTAAGCCCAAAGGAAAATCCAAGAAGAAGAAGGGCAAGAAGGCACCTAAGGACAAGGGTGATGCTGAGTGCTTCCATTGTGGCAAGAAAGGCCACTGGAAGAGGAATTGTCCAGACTACCTGAACAATGTAAAGAACAAGAAGCATGGTGATGCTTCTGCCTCAGGTATTTTCATGATTGAGATAAATTATTCTTATGCTAATCCATCCTCATGGGTATTAGATACCGGATGTGGTTCTCATATCTGCAATATGTTGCAGGTACTTAGGAGCCCAAGGAGATTGGATAGAAACGAGGTGGATCTCCGCGTTGGTAATGGAGCAAGAGTTGCTGCTCATTCAGTTGGAGATGCTGACCTTATTTTGCCTATGGGCCTTTTATTGCATTTGAATAATTGTCTTTATGTTCCGCAAATTTCTAGAAACATTATTTCAATTTCTTGTTTAGAACAAGATGGATATACTTTCAGTATTAGGGATGGTACTTTTTCTATCATTTTGAATGATATGGTTTACGGTACTGCTTCTTTAATAAATGGATTGTATGTGTTGGAAATGGGAAATGAAGTGCTCAATATAGATGTGAAACGACCTAGGACGGATAATCAATCTTATCTTTGGCACTGTAGACTAGGGCACATAAATGAAACAAGATTGTCTAGGATGCATAGAGATGGATACCTGGACTCCATGGATTTGGAATCCTATGGACAGTGTGAATCTTGTCTAGCTGGGAAAATGGTTCAACAAAAGCCCAAAGGGGTTGAGAGTCATAGGGCTAGTGAGTTATTAGAACTCATTCATACTGATGTATGTGGCCCAATGTCTATTGAGGCTAGAGGTGGATATTCTTATTTCATTACCTTTACAGATGACAAATCAAGATTTGGGTATATATACCTAATGAGATATAAATCTGAAGCTTTTGAAAAGTTCAAAGAGTTTAGGAATGAGGTGGAGAAACAACGTGGCAAGATGATTAAGACATTACGATCAGATCGTGGTGGTGAATATTTGAGCCACGAGTTTCAGGGTTATCTGAGAGAATATGGAATTCTCTCACAATTTACCGCTCCTTACACACCACACCAAAACGGTGTCTCCGAAAGGAGAAACAGGACCTTGTTAGACATGGTTAGGTCTATGATGAGTGAGACTCAACTTCCAAAATCGTTTTGGGGATATGCCTTAGACACAGCGGCATACCTTCTAAATAGGGTACCGTCTAAATCTGTTCAGACCACACCATATGAGATATGGAGTGGTAAGAGACCCAACCTGAGTTACCTCAGGGTATGGGGATCGCCAGCTTATGTCAAAGCGTTGACATCAGACAAGCTTAGTGCTAAGAGTACTAAATGTCTATTTGTGGGGTATCCTAAAGGTACTAAGGGATACTACTTCTACTCCATGGAAGAACACAAAGTGTTTGTGTCAAAGAATGCTGAGTTCCTTGAGAAGGATTTGATCTCTCAAGGAGGCAGTGGGAGTAAGATTGATCTTGAAGAAGTGCAAGATCCACAAGAACAGATTGAGGAACCCGAGTCTGCTCCGCAGGCGACGTTCTCCAATGGAGAAGTAAAAACACACAAATCCGTAGATCTACGAGGGTCATCCATCCACCTGAAAGGTACGGGTTTGTGATTGAGAATCAGCAAACTGTTGAGGATGATGAACCAAGTAACTACGAGGAGGCGGTCAAAGATGTTGACTCCTCAAAATGGCTTGAAGCCATGGAATCTGAAATGGATTCGATGTATCAGAACAAGGTATGGACCTTGGTTCCTAAACCACAAGGAATAGTTCCTATTGGTAATAAATGGGTCTTTAAAAGAAAGACTGATGCAGATGGCAACGTTCAGACCTACAAAGCTAGGTTGGTGGCGAAAGGGTATCGTCAAAGACAAGGAGTTGACTATGATGAAACTTTTTCACCAGTTGCCATGATCAAATCTATTAGGATCATGCTTGCAAATAGCAGCATACCACGACTATGAAATTTGGCAAATGGATGTCAAGACCGCCTTCTTGAATGGGTTCTTGAAGGAGGAAGTGTACATGACACAACCTGAAGGCTTTGAAAACAAAGATCAGGAGCATATGGTATGCAAACTACAAAGGTCAATATATGGGCTAAAGCAAGCATCTAGGAGTTGGAATATACGTTTTGATGAAGTCGTTAAGAGTAACGGTTTTATCAAGAACGAGGATGAACCTTGTGTTTACAGAAAGGTTAGTGGGAGTAATGTCGTCTTCCTAGTGCTCTATGTAGATGACATATTGCTAATAGGAAATGACATCCCCACATTAAAAATAACGAAAGAGTGGCTTTCAGAAAACTTTACCCTGAAGGATTTGGGAGAGGCAGCCTTTATACTCGGTATAAAGATCTATAGAGATAGATCCAAGAGGCTGCTGGGTTTATCTCAATCCACGTACGTTGACAAGATGCTAAAGAGGTTTAGCATGGAAGGGTCGAAAAGGGGTTTTCTTCCTGTCAGTCATGGGGTACACCTATCAAGGGCTATGTGTCCTAAGTCACAGCCTGAGAAGGATCGCATGAGTGGAATTCCATACGCTTCGGCTATTGGATCCATCATGTATGCCATGATATGTACGAGACCAGATGTCTCATATGCTTTAAGCATTACGAGCAGATACCAGTCAGACCCTGGAGAGGGTCACTGGATGGCAGTCAAAACCATCCTTAAATACTTAAGAAGAACTAAGGATGCGTTTCTGGTCTATGGTGGGGTTAATGAGTTAACAGTGAAAGGGTTCACTGATGCCAGCTTTCAGAGTGACAAAGATGACTGCAAGTCACAGTCAGGATTCGTATTCACCTTAAATGGCGGGGCAGTGTCTTGGAAAAGTTCCAAGCAGGAGACAACAGCAGACTCAACGACAGAGGCTGAATACATAGCTGCTTCAGAAGCAGCTAAGGAGGCAGTGTGGATCAAGAAGTTCATAAATGAACTAAGGGTGGTTCCAAGCGTGGATGAGCCCATATAGTTGCTTTGCGACAACACTGGAGCCATCGCGCAGTCAAAGGAACCTAGGTCTCATCAAAGATCTAAACACGTGCTCTGCAGATATCATTTGATTAGAGAAATCATTGATAGGAATGATGTAAAAATGGATTATGTTCCCACAGACGATAACCTGGCCGATTCTCTGACAAAGGCTGTTTCTCAGAGAAAACATGATAGTCATTATGAGGCTTTGGGCATACGACTTAGGTCTGATTGGCTCTAGGCCAAGTGGGAGCTTGTTAGCATATGGGTGTCCTAGAGACAATCTTTTGATTAAATAAAGGACACTAGATGTAGAACTTTATTTGTCGCAAATAAATGTAAGCACTATTTATTCAGTTTCATATTGTGTCTCAATATTACTGTTAATATTATATGAATGAACTGGATAAACCCCTTGGAATAGAACAGGTATCTCTTGAGTATCTGTGATGAGATCACGATCATGAGGATTCAAGGATATTGCATGTCTATTCCTAATTATATGTTCCTAGTCTAGAGACACTGAGTTTGGGGATCAGTGATCTCGAGTAAAGACTAGTACGACTTATCTACTTGTATATGGATACAAGGTAAAGACCTCATGAGCTGCAGATATGGAGATATCTTAGCTAAAGTCGTGGGTGGACCTATAAGAGTATAGCTCGCACTGAACAGACCCAAAAGAGACTCTATGAGGAAATCTCACAGATAGTGTCATTAGAGTAATCTCTTTATGTTTGGGTGTGTCTTTCCTTAGACCAGAAGTTATTACCTAGACTGTGTTCTTGAAGGCATGTTTTGATTGTATACCTCGTCTGCCTGAAACATGGAGACTCATAGGTATACTGTTGGGCGTGTCCTTAAAGGGCACAGGGCTAGGGTAATAAGCTGAAGGAATTCGTCAAATCTCTGTGAAAGATTAGGTTATCTGTAAACCGGAGAAATCAGGATGACATTTACAGGGACTCGGGAATCTATGCATAGTAAAAGAGATCATGAGATGATCTGCCTTTAGAGTCAGTAAATTGAAGATTCCCTATTTTGAATAAAGCTTACCCTAAACCGCAGGGGTTGATAAATTTCCTTACCCTAGATTAATGGGAAGATAACCGAGACGAAGGGAAATACATACATGTGCAATAGGATGATCAAGTCATTAATCTGACTAGTTCTGGGGCAACAAAGCATTGCTAGTGCTCTGTGTTGTCATTAATTGGGTTGTGGGCTTGTTGGGCCCAAGCCCAGTTATGTCAGTAGCTATGGACCTAATGGGTCACACACTAACACCTTGTAGTTATGATGGACTAGCTTTAAAGGTATTGGGCCTAATAATGTTATTAGCCCAAGAAGCTGTTTGGAAGCCCACCTAAATGGGTGGGTGGTGCATGGAGTTTAGTAATGGGCTTGGATAGTCCAAGCCATTACTAATTAATTTAATTAGTTAAATTAATAATCAAATATTTGAATTTCGAATTTTGAATTTGAAATTTGAATTTTGAAATTTGAATTTAGAATTTGAATTTCGAAATTCGAATTTTGAATTTGAAATTTGAAATTTGAAATTTGAATTTTAAAATTTGAATTTGAATTTGAATTTTGAAATTCGAATTTTGAATTTGAAATCTGAAATTTGAAATTTTGAATTTTGAATTTTGACTTTGAATGTTTGAACGTTTGAATTCAAGTATTTGAATTCGAATTTGAATTGGTTTTGAAAAGTTGTTTCATAACAAAAGGATAAGACAGGATCTTATTGGAGCATATTCATTGGATGAAGAAGCATCTTTGGAGGCTCTCCCGAGGCTGTTTGGTGCGCCACTTTTAATTGATAAGAGTGTTATCTTATCACTTAAAACAAACCTCCATTCAGATTTGGTGGTTGAGGGAATCAGTGGGTAAGTTGATTCAAATTTTGAATGCAACTGCTCAATGTATTTGGACCCTTTATAGGGCTGAATTATGCGCATGAAAACTATATACTATATGATAGTTTATGAATTTAAGTTTAAATTAATTTGAATTTAAATTCATGTGGATAAGATTGGAGGTTGTTGGCAAAGTTTGTTTTGCAACAGCTCCACCTTATCACACTGTTTCATGCGCAACTTTCAAAGAAATTTGAAAGTTTGTTTTTCATTTTGAATGAATGAATTCCCTCCTCCTCTCCAAAGGGTGCGCATAAATAGACATGTTCCTCACCTTAGGTTTCATTGGAAAACCAAGCCAACTCTCCTCCTCTATGCATCATTCTGTAGGGTAGCTCAGTACACCTTTCCAAACAGGATACCTAGCCTCCACCCTCACCACTTGTGCGCATAGCAAGCCTCATTGTGGTGTTCATCTGGTGGCTTTCAAGAAAGAGTTCTTGCATCATAGACGAACGGTGGTGTGGATCACCATTAGAGGGTTTGAACCCTTCAAGCCTGACATCTCATCTCCCTGACTGATCAGGCCAAAACAAGGTAACATCATGCTGTCTTAAAGCATGAATCTATGAGTGCATGTATGTTCCGCAGTAAAATTTTTGTTTTACACCTTACATGCATCGGCCTTCAAAGGCCAGTTTACTTTCACCTTATTGGGCCCAAAAACACATGCTAGAATTCAAGACAACTTAAGGTGTTTGTGTGCGACCCATCAGGCCCAATATAGCCATTGACATAAATAGGCTTGAGCCCATTAGGCCCAATCCATTTAATGACAACACAGAGCACTAGCAATGCTTTGTTATCCCAGAGCTAGTTGAGTTCATCGAATGATCAACCTGTTATACCTATTTGGTTACCGTGTTTATTGTCCTTTTGTAACACCCCATATATATCCGGTAATGTTATCTTACTATCGTATTAAGTTGCGCTTAATTAAAAATGCGGAATATCTTTTTCTTTTCAATTATGATGCCATTATCATTACCAAGTTGCTTATTAATCAGTTAATAAAACATTGCCTGTATATAATTGCAATAAAACAGCTAACTGAAATACCTCATTAAAATATCATAAGCATAAGTCTCTAGTCACGGAACTACAACACGTAGACCGGACTAACTAATCAGTTTATACAACTTAGTTCAAAGTACTAACATAAAGTGACATGGACAAACCCCATGCTCACACAAATAAGGCAACAAAGCCCAACATCAGTCGCAATATCAAAAGCATAATACTAAAGGTGCAGAAAACATAAACAACATCCAATCCAGTCATGCTATCATCAAGGCAGTCATACAATAATCATCAATCATGCTCTGGCATCTTGCCACCAGAGACATCAGCCCCCATACTACCTGAACCTGAAATAAGCATTCCCCAAACGTGGGGAGAGATCTCTAAACAAGAAATCTCAGTAAGACAAGGGGTCCTCAAAGATCTTCCACCCCAAGCTCACTTACATGTGCAATATAAGTTTAAAAGTAGTTCATCACCATCAGTTCTAAAATAATGCAATGCAGCAGATAATCATGTCATCTGAGTCAATACTATTCAACTGGCCAGAGAAATGCAGGAATACATCTATCTCCTATATATAGTGCAAGACGCCACTTGCATCCACCCCGGATCACCGTATTGTATGACGCCACATACTCAGGCTTAACGTCAAGATGGAACAACACATGCATATTAAAAGCCATTACATGTAAAGTTCAATCAACATTTCATATGTTCAAAAGCATGTAACACAGCATGCATATACCATATCCCCATGGAACATGGTGGAACCACAACATGGCTAAACCGAGGACACGAAAGCTTACCTTGCAAGCTAACACCCAAAGCCAAGAGTCCACAGCTCAAAGTCCAAACACAGAAGAATCACGATCTGTTATGGACTAACACTATATCAACAATTATGCATCTCAAGCATACAACTTAAAGACAACGCCTTTTCTTTACGTTTTACGTCTTAAGGCTCCACACAAAGCCATAAGCCCTTAATCACTTGATTCTGACTTAGTTCATTAATTACAGAAGTCCAACTTCCTTAATCTAGGGTCCACAAACCCCCCAATAGCCTATTGTTTGCACAGTAGAGCTACTGCTCTTCGAAATCCCAGAATATTCGGATATTCCTCGTGGCATATCCGGATATGCAATATCCGGATATCTCACTGACCATATCCGGATATCAAGGTCCCATATCCGGATATCAGTATCCGGATATCAATATCCGAATATTTGCTCGATAAATATCCGGATATTTCACGACAGAATGCAGTTTCTGCATTTCGTGAAGATATCCTTCCAAGGTTCCATTTTTAACACTTCAACACGTTAAAACATGCATTTTTAGACCCACTTAGGTTAACATACCAGTTGGTTACTTACTTAACCCATTTACATGCAAAGACTTCACCTTTAAGCAACAAAAACTCATGATCAAAGGTTAGGTAACTCACACAAAGCTCAACCAGCCAACAAAAGGTGTTCTTGGAGCTCATAAGACCACTCCAAGGTTCTGACTTCTCCCAAGAACGAAAATGACAACCCAAGCTTGGACCTTTCAACATAAAGGAAGCTCCTTGAGGCTTCACAACTCAAGAACAAGATGGCTTTCCTCCCAACTCTCAAACTCAGAACCAAAAACCTCACAACCAGCAACTCAACACTCAGAAAAAGCCACCTCTCATACTCACAAAGCCACTCACAAGTGCTTACAAGAAGGGAAATGTGAAGGAGATCAAGAAAGGTAGTAACTTGGCCTCAAAGTGGAGAAAAGAACCCAAAGGAAAAGCTCCAGCTGACCAACCCCCAAGCAGCCACGCAGCAAGGTAGTTTTCTAGGGCAATGTGCCCTTAACATGCATATATATAGCCTCATTGCCACTTAACGCGCAGTATTAGCCTTAATAGCTACGTAAAAGATCTTAATCCCAAACTTTGGAATATTAACCTACTCAATTTTATAAGATTTATCATATTTTTATTTTATTTTTCTGAGCACCTTTCCGGTACGCGCTTTTCCATAGCCAGTATCAGTTCAGGCATCAGATCTCGTTATTTTGACTTGAAACTTGTTTTACAAGTCCTACATATTATTCTAGTAATTATCATGCACTTATTATAATTTTCCGGGATACTTTTTCGGTACGCATTTATACCGACTAGCAGAACCGGTATCTGCACTTTTCTTCTGAAAAGCGACTTTCAGCATTCTTACCCACTAATTATAATTATTAAAGCCTCATAATAATTATTAAGGTCAATTATGGAATTATTTCCTAATTATCATAATTAAATTCATTAATTATCTTAATTAGCGGTGCGGGTTCTTACACCTTTCGTCTCGGTTATCCATCCCATTGACCTAGGTCAAGGAAAATGTATCAACCCCTGCGGTCTAGAGTTGGCTTTTGCCAAAACAGGGAATCTTCATTTACGGACTCTAAAGAGCGGGCCATCTCATGACTCCTTTACTATGCATAGATTTCCGAGTCCCGTAATTGTCATCCTGGTTTCACCGGTCTACGGATAACCTAATCTCTCACAGAGATTGACGAATTCCTTTAGCTTGTCACACTAGCCCTGAGTCCTTAGGGCATGCCCAAGAGTATACCTACAAGTCTCCATGTTTCAGGCAGACAAGATATACAATCAAAGCAAGCCTTCCAGAGCACAAGTCTATACGACAACGTCAGGTCTAAGGAAAGACTCACCCAAATAATAAGAGACATTATCTATTGATACTATCTATGAGATTTCCTTGTAGTGTCTCTTTGTGGGTCAGTTCAGTGCGAGCTATTCTCCAATAGGTCCACCCACGAGTCAGCTAAGACATCTCTATGTCTGCAGCTCACAAGGACTCTACCTTGCATCTCCATGCAAGTAGCTGAGTCGTGCTAGTCTTACCCGAGATAACCAATTCCCATTATCGGTATCTCTAGACTAGGAACATATTTCTGGCAATGGACGTGTGGTGTCATTGAGCCCTCATGATCGTGATCCCTATCACAGATCTCAATGTGACACCCGTTCCATTCCAAGAGCTTTATCCAGTTACTCATATTCAATATTTGAGACATGCAATATGAAACAAGATAAATAATGCTTTTATTCATAAAATATATTCATAACAAATACCTGGGTCCATCTGACTCTCAGATTGTCTCTAAGAAACCTATGTACTAACAGGTTAGACTCTCCTTAAGCAACAAACTCAGGAGGTTTCTCCATATAAACCTCTTATCGCAAATCACCATGGAGGAAAGCATTCTTTATATCCAGCTGATACATAGGCCAGTGATGAACGATCGCCATAGTAAGAAAGAGGCGAACAAAAGTCATTTTTGCCATTGGAGAGAATGTGTCTCCATAGTTGAGGCCAAATAATTTAGTATAACCCTTAGCCACAATCAAGCCTTGAGACGATCCACCTGACCATTAAGACCAACTTTGGCCGTGTATATCCATTTACAAGCTACAACAAATTTCTAGAGGGAAGAGGGACCAGATCCCAGATATTTCTGCTTTGAAGTGCACACATCTTATCAACTATGGCCTGGCGCCATATGGAATGAGATAACGCCTCACCTGTAGTGTTAGGAATAGATATAGAAGACAATGAAGAGAGGCAAAAAAAAATCTGATGGAGAAAGACGATGATAGCTCAGATTTACTAAATACTTGGGCGGGGGACGAAAATCACGAGTAACTTTCTAGAGAGCAATGGGTAGATCAATGCCAGACAAAGGGACCAGAGCTGCTGGAAGAGATAATGATGGAAGTGAGTCCATAGGAGCCTCAGTAACAACAGTGGCAGGGGCCTGGGTGGACGTGGCCGACGATAATAAACCGTGACTGGGGCTGGTACATCTAGAGATGTAACCAAAGGAGGTGGTGGTGAAGGGATATATTGAACTGAAACAGAGGACAAAGATAGCTGAGTATCAACAGAGTCACTGGGGAAGGAGGCAAGGCCAAAGAATGGAATAGACGTAAAGAAGGTAACATCCGTCGAGACAAAGTAACGACGAAGACTAGGAGAGTAACAACGATAACCCTTTTGTGACCGAGGGTAACCAAGCAGATAACTTGTCAAGACCAGGACTGAAAGATTATGGACAAAACAAATAGAACCAAAGACATGAAGAGTCAGTGGATACAATGGTTGATGGGGAAATAATATTGAATTGGTACCTGCTAATCAAGTACGGAGGAGGGCATGCGATTAATGAGGTAACAGGATGTGAGGACAACATTTTCTCAATATTGGAAGGGGACATGACCATGCAGTTAAAGGGTCTGAGTAGTTTCAATGAGGTGACGGTTCTTGCGTGAGGACTGTGTGAACATGATGTCTATTGAAAGATGCCATGAGATGCAAAGAAGGTTTGAAATTGATGAGATAAATATTCACGGGCATTATCACTTCAAAAAATGCGAATGGAAACACCAAATTGAGTAAGGATTTCATTAAAGAACTGGTGAAAGATGGAAAACAATTCAGGCCGATTTTTTTTATTAAAAATAACTAGGTGATGTGTGGATGAGCTTCTACATTTGAAAAAGATGCTTTTTTTTTTAAGAAAAGTACTTTTAGAATGTTTTACCTGTTTGGATGCTGGCTTCTTAAAAAAGGAGAAGTTAATAAAAAAGTTAAAATATACATTTTTCAAAATCTAAAAATTTTGACTTTTAAAATAAGCATAAGCCAAAAGCAGGGAATGACCTACATTACCCCGTCAGTTTCTTCGACAGCTCAATCTTCTCTCTCATTCATTTCCATCTCTGCTTCCATCTTTAGCCACTACCACCCGTTTACCAGAACCAATAGCAATACTTTTATTCTTCAGCCACGTCCGATTTCTTGAAATTTTTTTGCAATTCAAATTCAAAGCAAATCAATCTTGGGATTTTGAGGTCAGGGAATGGGTTGGGACCTTCGGAAGCGACTTACAAGTCAAGGGGCTAGGTTGAACCCACAATAAACCATAGTACGTAACTACTTTCCCCAACTCATATTTCATCCGGTTACTGTTGGAAAGGGACGAATCAGCAAAGGGTGCTTAGGATGAAGGGCTTTGCATCAAGAGAGAAAAAATCAACAACAACAAGCTTCACTTTTGTTCCTAGCAATGTTTTGTTCTTCGATTTTGTCTGAGGACTGAAATCGGGAGTGGGTTTCCCAGAAACAAAGAAGAAAGAGGCACAACAATAATTTTAAACTTAAAAATACTTTTTTTATTTTAACATCCAAATAACATTTTTAGTTAAAAGTACTTTTCAAATATTACATCCAAATGCAAAATAATTTTGACTTCTAAAAAAAGTTCTTTTAAAAAAAACAACCGATAAAAAGTGCTTTTTTTTTTTTTAAAGCACATCCAAACGGGCTAGTACATCAAGAATAATCATTAATAAAAGTTACAAAATATTTGTACCCCATAGTGGAAACGGGGTAAAACTAGGACCCCAAACATCTGAATGAATTAAAGCTAACGGAGATGAAGATCGGCGATTGACAAGATCGGGAAACAAACTACGTATGTGCTTCCCTAACTGACATGACTCACAAGACAAACTATATAAAGTAGAGAAACATGAGACCATCTTCAGGAGTTTAGCAAGACTTGGATGACCCAATTAAGCATGGATAGTAAGCGGAGAATTCACAACAGAGCACACTGGGAGTAAAGTGAAAAGCTGATAAAGGTCGTTGAACTCAGATCCAGCACAAAGTGTCGTCCCCGAGCTCCGATCTTGCAAAATGATCACGCAAAATGTCAGACTTTTTAGTGAAGAAAATAATAAAGTCAAGAGATTGAGTTATAAAGGTGCAAATAATAAATGGGTCAATGATGCCTTATGTAGTTCTCCACGATGCCTTATGTAGTTCTCCACACATAAATGATTCTCTCTTTCTCTCTCTCTATTACCTTCCAAGTGGTTACGTACAACTGTATTTCTAAATACACAAATAATGGCTTGCTCCATTCTCTTTGTGGATAAAAGCAAAGCAACAACAACAACAATATCATTCCAAAAAAAAATAAAAAAAATCCTGTCTTCCTTCCCATATTTTCCACAGCTCATGGAAGGCTCTGTCATTGAATGTAGAGGCAAGCATTACAGGATAAGATTGTTAAAGAAATAGATCAATGAATGCATAATCAAAATAACTAGTAAAAGTAAAATTTATCAACTTCAGTTTTTTAATTTTCTACACGGTTAAGTAGATTTATTGAACAAAGGAAATTGCAGATAACATGTAAAAGTTGAACATAAGAAGCTGAAGACAGTTTCCTTGTGAATAGTACCTCATATATCCTCGTAGAAGAATTTCTTGAAAAGTTGCATATGTCCTATCTGGAAGTGCATAAACACAATAACAGAGCCATCCCCTTCTGGGCTTTGAACAATCCATACCCTGTCATCTGGAGCCAAATATCCAACACCAAAATGCACAGGCTTTCCCCACCCAAAATCTGCTTCATACACAGACATGGTCATCCAGCTTACGATGAAAATGTTAGGATTCCCATAATACGGGGCACTCCTACGTTCTCCTTGTCGGAAGAAGAAACCCCTTAAGGAATCGAGTTGCTCCTGACCGAAAATAACATCTTGCTGTGACCTTATGTATTCATTTGTAAGCAAGTCAAGTGCTTCCCTTATCTTCTTAGCAGCATAACTCAATGGGTTTGATATGATTTCTCCAACATAACATGTTGGTGTCACTGTTCGAGCTAAAGCATTCCCAAAGTAATTACGAGGCAGAGGTGGATTTAGTCTACTGCGAACATCAGCAACTGTTCGAACCAGAGTTGGTTGATTGTCATCAAGTTCACGAGCCTTAGATGCACATCTCCATATATGAGCAGCAATAGCTTCATATCTGCTATATGGTTTTGTCCCATCTTTTAGGGATTGATCATTGGCCTTCTTCTTCAGCTTCACCACTTCCTCTGATGTGAGTTTCAATGATGCAGCTGTTGTCTTCTTCTTTTGCTCATTAGTGTAGTCAGAGGTTCCTAGTATGAGTGGCTGAGGCTTCAACTCAGGGTGATCAAAGCGTGGTGTTAATGATGAGTGTGGGAATTGGAGTATTGTTCGATCTAGAAATGGCATTTCATGTGGTGCTAATGTATCTCCTCGAGCCAGCTTTGCCCATGAGTTTATGAATTGAATAGCGCCAGTCCCATCACTCAAAAGATGAGAGTCAGAAATACAAATGGCAAGGCTTTGGTCACCATGGAATCTTGTGAGTTGAACCAACAACAAAGGAAGCTCCTCAATAGGTTGAGTATAATCAATGGTTGGAATAAGGTCTTTGATGGGGTAAGTGGGTGAAAAATCTCCATATTCATCCAATGTTTTAGTGGTTTCAGCTTCAATCAATGTAACTCCCTTTGCATTACAATCCACTTCCATTCTTCCGCATTCATCAATCCAGCACAATCTGCCAGCAAGTGGATAGTAATACACTAAGACATCGCTGAGAGAGGTTCTCATCCTCTCGATGACATCGTGGTGATAGCGTTTTGGTTTGTAAACGTAGATAGTGGGAGTATGACCTGGCGAAAGCACGACAAGATCAATATCAGAAAGCCATAAACGACCCTTGGGAGTTGGCTGATTTGGGATCACAGTGTAAGAAGCAATATTGGTTACCATTTTTGTGATCACAGGCTATTGCTTGAATCTGTAAATGCTTCAAACCCTTGCCCCTTGCAATATTTATATACATACAAGAAGGGTATTCCTCGATACGTAATATATACTTGATTTAAAAAAAAAAAAAAAAATCCTTTCAAAGGTGTCATTTTAGATCTAGCCGTTGATTTCTGTTAATCAACAGTTGAAATTTATTGGATGAAACTTATCAATTAATTAGTAATTCGTAATAAAATACAATAAATTATAATAATTAAAGTACAAACATTTTCCCCTTCTAAAAAAGGGAAAAGTATCTCTCTTACTGGAGAGCTCAAAACGATATCGTTTTGTGTTATAAGATTAAAAAATTATAAAGATAAAAACAAATATAACCCATCAATATATTAGAATTACAAAAACACTTTGATTTCCGTACCAAAACGACATCATTTTGGGCTCAACGAAGATAATTTATCTATAGTGACTTGAGAGATCCTTTATCCTTAAAAAAATTACCAAAGAATTCACAATATTGTTTTCTTGAAGACCCAAACCAAACCGAGTACTTTTCCCCTTTAGACCCTAATTATTCTTTAATTCCGAAACCAAAGTCTGGTCCTTCTCCCTTCAAGACCCAAAATTTCCTTTTAAGTCCCAAACCAAACCCTAGTCCTTATTCTCCCTATTACACCCTAAATTTTAATTCAGCCTCGCCATCATTTCTGCTGCTATAACCGACTTTTAAAGTTTTTAATTCATGATTTAAAATATATAGTGAATTAATTTAGATATATGTTAAAATTAATGAGCAAAATATTAGATATTTGACACGTTAGGTTTAAACACATCAATAACCAAGATATGGTGTAAAATTTATTATTTTTAAACTTGTGTATAAATAACCTATCCTTATATGGGTCAGGATTAGTTTACAGCATGAGGTGTCTACTAGAACATATTAAAACATGAGAGAAAAAAGATGAGTGTAACGACTGCAGTTCGAAAAATAGTGAAGGATGTTAGCGAACCCAATTGTGCAGTTTTAACAGTTTTAAGAAATTAACTTACGACGAGCGTATCTGGAGCTATAGAACTGATCCAATTGAGACATGTGATACATTGTTGGAAAGTTAGAAGAGTCTAGTTTAACCTATCAAAAGGTGGAAATTTTTGGACATGTAGTTCATTTGTAGTTTTGAGAAAACTGAAGTACCTCAAGTAGGTAAAACGTTAAATTGTGTATTTGTGCTTTGGTGGTTTATGGGAACCACTTTACAAATTTAAATAGACATTGTATGATGTTAAACAATAGCATTTATGATTTCGCAATAGTTTTGAGTTATAATCACATTTTTGAAAAATATTGATTACAGACGTTTTATATGTAACACCCCGTGTATACCCGGTTTGTTAACATACTATCGTATTAAACCATGCTTAATTAATATGCGGAATAACTTTTTCTTTAATTCAATTATGACGTCATTAATACTTAGCCAAGTTGATTACTAAATCAATTATCATAAATATCGCCTGTATGTAAATTGCAAGACAGCTAACTGAAATACCGCATTACATAAATAAAGTGAGTATATAAGTCACGAGACTACAACACATAGCCCGGACAGTATCCTGATACATTATTACAACTGAAGCCTAAAAGCATAAAGTCAAGCTAATGTGGCATGGACAATCCCCATGCTCACCAAATAAGGCATCAAAGGCCAACAAGTCTCAACAGACAATATCATAATAAATAAGCTAAAAGCAGAAAGCAGTAAACAGGATCCAGCATCCAATCATAACAGCATATAAGCATAAGCTGCATAAAACATGTATCAACTAAGCTCTGGCCTCATGCCACCCGAGGTCTCAACCCTTGGGTTACCTGAACCTGAAATAAGCGTCCCCAAACGTGGGGTGAGATCTCTAAACAAGAAATCTCAGTAAGACAAGGGGTTCTCAAGGATCTTCCACCCCAAGCTCACTTACATGTGCAATATAAGTTCCACTGTTTAACAGTATCAGTTCCAAAACTATGCAGTGCAACAGATATTCATGCCATGTGTGTTTAAACTATTCTACTGGCCAGAGAAATGCAGGAATACGTCTATTACCTACAGTTAGTGCAAGGAACATCGCTTGCACCTCACCCACAGCCTCACCATCTTGTATGTACCACATACTCGGGCTTACCGTATAGGTGGAACACCACATGCATATCATAAAGTGGAGAAGAAAGGTGGCAAAGGTGGCTGGAGATGTTTCAGCAAAGTAGAGGCACGTAGGGTGGTAATTTTAACCTAGGATCATATGCCCCTTAAGTATATATAGCCACACAAGAATTAAACACGCAGTATTAACGTTAATTGCTACGCTTAGCATTTTAATCTCAAACTTTAGAATCTTAACCTACTCATTTTTCTAAGATTTTTCATATTTTTATTTTATTTTTCGGAGCACCTTTCCGGTACGCGTTTTTCCATAGCCAATATCAGTTCTGGCACCAGTTCTCATTATTTTGACTTGAAACTCGATTTACATGTCCTACATATTATTCTAGTAATTATCATGTACTTATTATAATTTTTCGGGATACTTCACCGGTACGCATTTATACCGGGTAGCAGAACCGGTATCTGCGCTTTTCCTCCGAAAAATGACTTTCAGCATTATTACTCACTTACTATAATTATTAAAGCCTCATAATAATTATTAGGGTCAATTATGAAATTATTTCCTAATTCTCATATTTATTTAATTAATTACCTTAATTAGAGGTGTGGGTACTTACATTTTATAAACGTAAGGATTTTGTAAACGATATTAAAAAGAAAAAGTTTTATCGTAAATTTAAATGAAATGTTGTGATTGTAATTGCACTTAATATCATAATTGATGATAACATTATCGGATGGATATGGGGTGTTATAGTGTGCGAACATGATGTCTGGTGAAGGATGTCGTGAGATGCAAAGAAGGTTTGAAATTGATGAGACAAATATTCACAGGCATTATCACTTCGAAAAATGAGAATGGAAACACCATATTGAGTACAAATTTCATTAAAGAACTGGTGAAAGATGAAAAATAATTCATACCAATTTTTCATTAAAAATAACGAAGTACACCGAGAATAATCATCAATAAAAATACAAAATGTTTGTACCCCATAGTGGAAACGATACGATCAGGACCCCAAACATCTGAATGAACTAAAGCAAAAGAAGACGAAAACCGACCATTGACACGATCGGAAAACGAGCAATGAGTGTGCTTCCCTAACTGACATGGCTCACAAGACAAACTAGATAAAGTAGAGAAAACTGGGACCGTCTTCAAGAGTTTAGCAATACTCGGATGACCCAACTGAGAATGTATAGTAAGCTGAGAATCAACAACAGTCACACCGGGAGTGAAGTGAAATGCTAATAAATGTTGTTGGACTCAGATCTAGCGCCTAGTGTCCTTACCGAGCTCCGAAATTGCAAAATGACAGATTTTTTAGTGAATGAAATAATGCAGTCAAGAGAAGAGACAATGATAAAAAGGTGCAAATGATGGAAGTCTTATGTACCTATATGGCTTGATTGAGGGGGAGTTATACGCATTGTACTCTTTTTCCTTTACCAAGTTTTTATCCCACTGGTTTTCTTTTCTTGAAAAGGTTTTTAACGAGGCAATCTATGTTAGCGTGTAACAAAAACTTGTATATTAACATTGTACTCTTTTTCCATCGCTAAGCTTTTATCCCACTGGATTCTTTCTTAGCAAGGTTTTAATGAGGCATATTCAAAGTGTTTAGTCATCCAAGAGGAGTGTTGTAAAATATGGATGATTTAAATCATGTTATCGTTATGTTACCGTTGGCCATAACGGTACAATTATGTATCACATTACTGTTGATATTAACGATGTAGTTATCTCTCATTCATGATTATGTAGCCACCGTACTAATGGATCATTACTCCCTTATTTATGGTTGTAATCTTATATATTGACATTGTTTGTAATAGATACAGCTGAATGAGAATTAGATTTCGGCCTATTTCTTGTTGTCTTCTCTCTTCCATTCCTCCCCTTATTTTATAACAACTAGGAGTTTTACCATGTTAAAACAAAATACAAAAATACGTAATAAAACGTATTAAAATATAAATAACTTTAGTATTTATTTAAATTAATCCATTAAGTATCTAAGAATATTAATTAAAAACCTTTTAATTAAGAAAAATTTTAGGAAAAAAGTTCAAAAACCTCTTATGATGTTCCTTTGGATCACTAAACCCCTTATTTTACTTTATTTAGCTTATGATTTTTTTCCAATTAGTCCATTCTTAATGATGTTAAAACTTAATTAATATATTTATTTTATACTTCTAGAAGAAAAATATTTCAACTTTCCAAGGTTTTAAGGGTGTGCATGACAATTATTCTATTTCCTAACACTGTTTCTGAAAAGAAACAATTATTTTCTACTTCTATGCCTTGAAGTAGTTTAAAAAAATATATATTTAATAATATATTCTATTTTTATTCCGAGAATTGCTTTTGAATTATTTCAATCTTATCATCATATTAAAAAGTACACCTAATTCGTTGTGTTGAGCTGCCACTTAAAAGTTTCTTTAAAAAACAATTATTCACAAAGAAACACTTCCAAGTTGCCACAGTGTCATTAATTTATCAACCATCTTATTATCATATTGATTTCAAGTAAGTTCAGGACTAGAAAAACATAATGAAAGCGCCACACCTATACGTAAAGCCAACAGTAAAGTTTCAAATTAAAAAATTGGAAAAAATAAAATGAAATCGTCATCCATCCATTGATATGCTATGATGCAATCCCCATGCTCACCAAAATGATACATGGTAAAATTATTTCAATAGAAAAAAACTCACTAGGAGTTTTACCATGTTAAAACAAATACAAAAATAATGTAATAAAACGTATTAAAATATAAATAATTTTAGTACTTATTTAAATTAATTCATTAGGTATCTAAGAATATTAATTAAAAACCTTTTAAGAAAACTTTTAGGAAAAAGTTCAAAAACTTCCTTTGCATCACTAAACCCCTTATATATATATATATATATATATATATATATATATATATATATATATATATATAAAATATATGATTTTTTTTCCAAGTCCAATTCTTAATGCTGTTAAAACTTATTTAATATATTTATTTTATCCTTGAAAAATACTTTAACTAGCTAGTGTATGAGCTTTGCAAGGTTCTAAGGGTAGTGGCGGACCCATAAAATTTTATTTATGTGTGCATATTTAGTTCGAATATTTAGTGAAAGGGATTTGGGGGTAGTGCCTCTGAAAAAAAATTAAACAAAGATTTAAATGCATTAAAAAATATAAATAAAAAAATATTTATATCCCTCATGTTACATGGACCAAATTTTTTGTCATGTTAATAAAAAGACAAGACCAATTCATTGAATAATGTGTCATCTCACTTTATTTAATATTATATAACTTGTCTTTTTCTTAACATGACAAAAATTTTCTTTCATATAATATGAGGGATATCATCCTCAAACAACAAAAGAAAAAAAAACCTCGACTTAATATAAAAAAATAGTAATCAACTTAATGATATAAAACCACTAAAACATAAGCAGTAAAATAAGATGTGTTTCTTTCTTAGTACTTGTGATTGTATTCTTGGCAATGCAGCCACTAAAATTATTCTTTTAGTGACATTCCTAATTAATTAAAAAATATATCTTTTCTTTACTAAAAAAAATGTATGACCAAATTTATGTCTGCACTTGCACATATTGGCAACCAAATAGGTCCGTCAATGTCTAAAGGTGTGCATGATAATCATTCTATTTCTTAGCACTGTCTCTGAAAAGAAACAATTATTTTCTACTTCTATGGCTTGAAATAGTTTTTGAAAAAAAATATATATTTGATAACATATTCTATTTTTATTCCGAGAAGAAAAATTGCATTTGAATTATTTGATTTTATCATCATATTTAAAGTAGACCTAATTCGTTGTGTTGAGCTACCACTTAAAAGTTTCTTTAAAAAACAATTATTGAAAATAAACACTTGCAAGTTGCCACAGTGTCTTTAATTTATCAACCATGCATCTTATTATCATATTGATTTCAATTAAGTTCAGGACTAGAAAAACATAATGAAAGAGCTATACCTATATGTAATTGTCATGCATCCATTGATGTGCTATGATGCAATGCACAACAGTAATCTTTAATACCCTCATATATCCAGTGGCCAGGTACAATAAATGTTAGAAAAGGATGCATAGTAAAATTATTTCAACAGAAAAAAACTCACTAGGAGTTTACCATCTTAAAAAATAAAAATAAAAATGTAATAAAACGTGTTAAAATATAAATAATTTTAGTATTGATTTAAATTAATTCATTAAGTATCTAAGAATATTAATTTAAAACTTTTTAAGAAAACTTTTAGGAAAAAGTTCAAAATCCTTTTACGATTCTTCTTTGGATAACTTAACCTCTTATTTATTTTTATATTTTTTTTATCACTTACCGCTTATAATATTTTTTTCATCCAAGTCCATTCTTAATGATGTTAAAACCTAATTAATATATTTATTTTATCCTTCTTAAGAAAAATACTTTAGCTAGCTCGTGTATAAGCTTTGCAAGATTCTAAAGGTATGCATGATAACCATTCTATTCTCACATTGTTTCTGAGAACAATTTTTTTCTATGCCTTGGAACAGTTTTCGAGAAGAAAAAAAATGTATTTGATAACATGTTCTATTTGACAAACACGACACGACATCATATCTATTATGCATTTTTTTTGTTTCCTGGGATTGCGTCCATTTGAAAAGCGAAGTTCTGAATACTTCAAAGTTTATGCTTAGATTGTCAATTTAGTTAAAATTAATGTTTTTATTTAAAATCTAATAAAAAACCTTTCACTTTCTCCCCGATAATTTTTATTGTGTATTTCATTCTTTTACTTAAAATGACACAATTATTTTTGTTTTTTTTAGGAATCCAAAATGATACAATTTTATGTCCTTTAGGAGGACAATTATCAATCCCATAAGTGTAATTTTGAATTTAAAAGAAATGTTATCGTACAATAATTTGTGATTTGCACACGCACATTCTAATGTTTTAATTTATAAATGAATTACTAAATAATAAAATAAAATTTCTTAACATTATAATCTCTGTAATGTTTATCTACACATGGCGCCAAGCAAACCTATAATTTTGTGTTAGCTTTTAGTGTACTTCTAACGTACTTCGTTAACCTTAGTTAGCTTTTAGCTTTAACTGTTTCTTTGTTTCTTTCAAACTGAGTCAAATTAACTTAGAATTGAAGAAACACCGAGATGCTAGAAAAGATGGATGATGGAGAAATTTCAAATGGTAATTTCCCTACTCAGAACTCAACATGTGGATCAAATAATCCACCTGTTTTGAAGAGGAAGAGAAACCTCCCTGGAATTCCAGGTAAGTTCGTTCTTTGAAGGCTTATTCTCTGCTTCTATCTTTTCTTATCTTCTTTTTATTGTCGTAAGTATATTCAAAGGTAATTGCTTTTTTATTAGTGAAAAAAACAATGATTTATTGTGTGAATCTTCTATATGCACAGATCCTGAAACTGAAGTCATAGCCTTTTCACCAAAGACATTAATGGCAACCAATAGATTCGTGTGTGAAATTTGTTTAAAGGGTTTCCAAAGGGATCAAAATCTTCAACTCCATCGATGTGGAAATAACCTTCCTTGGAAGCTCAAGCATAGGACAAGCAAAGAAGCAAGGAAGCGAGTTTATGTGTGGGGCGTGCAAACAACATAAAAGACATAGACTTTGCAGATCCGTTTGTGTACAAGAACCTTGTCGTAAGGGTATGCAAAATAACCAAAAAATCGGACCGAACCATGAACCGAACCGCCCCTTAAAATAACCAGTTTTTAAAAACTAGTTCATGAACCGAACCGGTTTTTGAAGAACCAGTTCATGAACCGAACCGGTTTTTAGAACCGATTTAAGAACTAAGCCGGTTTTTAGAATCGGTTTAAGAATCGAACTATTTCCGAACCGAACCATTTTCAAAACATACCAAATTAATTTTTATAACTTTATTTTTTAAATTTTAAATTTTTTTCTTTTCAAAAGAGGATCGACCCGAACCGGTTTCGAATCGGTTCTGAACCGAACCGAACCACTTTCGAACCGAACCATTTAAACCAATTCGGTTCGATTTTCAAAAAATCCGGTTCAGTTCGACCCATGCACATCCCTACCTTGTAGCATGGCAAGTGTCGGCAGTTACAAGGCTCTAATGGACCTCAGACAGAGCAAGGTGATTTTTATCATTCATGAGCTTTTGCTTGTGCTTTAAAAACTTATATATAGTTTGATTCACTCATGTATCTAACACTTGTACACAATATGTGATTTAAGAAATTTTCTATATATCTAAGATTCCAGACCTTGTGTTCTGCCTGAGACAGATGTGTCCAACCGAAGGTCGGATGATTGATGTTGGATCTAATGCTTTCTCTCTAGATACCTATGAACTAGGTATCTTGGGGGCAGCGGATCACGACACACTATATAAGGGCCTTAGCCAGAGGAGTGTGTGTGTGCGCTGTTGTGATTGCATAAAATAGGGTTAGAGAAAGATCAGTCATACCTGTGGTCTTTAGCTCCTATTTATAGTGCTTACCTTTGGGCTTGAATAGTTTGGGCCTCCTGCGAGTGTGGGCCTTATCCAGGTCCATAACAGTAGCCCCCCAGCCCGGTAGACTGAGTGTTTAGGATGTCAAGATGTCCAAGTCGGATTGCTTAGTGCTTGTATCGCAGGTGCCAGCTACCCGGTCCTGTTATTTTGATTCGGTTTATATATCGGCTTCCTAACTTGGTTGCAATAGATTACCAGAATGCCTCAAACGAGAGTTCTCTGGCTACCTTAGTCGTGGCTGCTAAACCGGGATACACCTAGTAATCATGATCTGGGCATAAATCTGTAGCCGTCACATATACCCAGATTAACGCTTCTTCTTTTTGCTGAACGTTTCTTCTTCATATACCCATAACGGCCTTCCACGTGGCTCCCCTCAACAAACGCGACGTGTTCCACTACCCCAACCTGCGCCGTTGGCATTAATTACAACTGTCAGACGTCCTTCACTTGTCATGTCTGCAATTTTACCTTTTTTCGCTTGCCCTTTCGTTTCGTGGGTCGCATATTTTAACTTTCCTCTCTCTTTTTTCTTTTAATTTGCTTATTATGTGCCTTTTCGTCTGGTGGTGCATTTACGACTTTGGTTTTCTTACCTTGCACTCTTTTCCTGAATCATCAAATATCTGCAAACAACTTCCTACCTTGCATTTCCCAGTCATGTTCCACAATTCCCTTCATGTTACATATTTCTTTTAATGTTGTATCTCGCACCATTGACGCTCTGGATTTACAACGTTACTGGCATTACTGTATTTTCAATATGCATGTTTCTTCTCCTGTGCTTGCATTTATTGAAATGTTTTGCACTGTTGATATGAAGCTTTCCTGCTACTGCTTGCCCTTGGTTACATTATCTCGTTTCTTTACTTGAAAATCCCTAGTATGAGTGAGGGGAATCTCAACGGTCAAAGGAGAGCCACTTGCCCTCACATATTCGGCCATAGTGATGAAATTTTGGCAGAGGAAGAAGAGAGGGTTGCACAAGAGGAAGAAAGGTTCATCCAGAGTCTTCCTCCTGGTCCGAGACACTGGTTGTTTGGTAGATGTAACATCTCGTATATACCCGGAATATTAACATTACATCGTATTAAGCTATGCTTAATTAAAAATGCGGAATATTCTTTTTCTTTTCAGTTATGACGTAATTATCAATTACCAACTTGATTACTTAATCAATTTCATAAAATAATACATGTATGAAGATTGCAAGACAACTAACTGAAATACCTCATAACATAAAGACAAGCGTGTATCTAAAATCACGGATCTACATCACGTAGTCCGGACAATATCCTGATACATTATTACAACATCGAATAAAACTAAGACATAACAAGTCTACTTGGCATGGACAAACCCCATGCTCGCCAAATAAACAACATAGCCAAACAAGTCTCAATATTAAACTCCATAAGCATAAATGAAGCTAACAGCATATCAGCAACAGGTGCAATCAGCATATAAATCAGTACTATCTAGCTCAACTCCGGCCTCCTGCCTCCTGAGGCCTCAGCATTACCTGAACCTGAAATAAGCCTCCCCAAACGTGGGGTGAGATCTCTAATCAAAGAAATCTCAGTAAGAAAAGGGGTCCTTAAGGATCTTCAACCCCAAGCTCACTTACATGTGCAATATAAGTTCTAAAAGCAGTAATTCAATATAAGTTCCAAAACTATGCAGTGCAATAGATATCTATGACATGTGTGTTTATCGCTATCTACTGGCCAGAGAAATGCAGGAATACGTCTATACCCACATAAGTACAAGGAACACCGCTTGCACATCACCCACAGCCTCACCATCTTGTATGTACTACATACATAGGCTTACCGTATAGGTGGACATCACATGCATATCATAAAAGCACATTGCATATAATAACTCAACAACATTTCCAAAACATCAAAGCATGTAACACAACATGCATAAACCACATCCCCATGGGACATGGTGGAACCATAACATGGCTAAACTGAGGACACGAAAGCTTACCTCTTAAGCTAGCTATCCAAGCCACAAGCTCAAAGTCCAAACACAGCAATATTACAATCTGTTATGGACCATTAACATATCAATACACATGCATCTCAAGCATACAATAAAAGGACAACGTCTTTAATTTACGTTTTACGTCTTAAGGCTTCTAACAAAGCCACAAGTCCTTAATCACATGATTCTGACTTAGTCCATTAATTACAGAAGTTCAACTTCCTTAATCTAGGGTCCTCAAACCCCCAATAGCCTACTATATGAACAGTAAAGCTACTATTCTTCGAAATCCCATAATATCCGGATGTTCCTCGGGGCATATCCGGACATGCAATATCCGGATATCTCACTGACCATATCCGGATATCTCACTGACCATATCCGGATATACAATATCCGGATATCCAGATCCCATATCCGGATATCAATATCCGGATATCTGTTCGAAAAATATCCGGATATTTCACGACAGAATGTAGTTCTGCATTTTCGTGAAGATATCCTTCCAAGGTTGGGTTTTTACCGATTAAAGACCCTAAAGCATGCATTTCTAGGTGTGTTTGACATTACACAACGTTAAGTTATCATCTTTTAGCCTTTACATGCATCAAGGTTCCATTTTTAAACATAAAAACTCAAGTTCAAAGGTGGTGATCATACCACAAGCCAAAACAGAGGTGGATGATGCTCTTGGAGCTCTCACAACAGCTCCAAGGTGCTGACTTCAACAAAGAACGAAAATGAGGTTGAAGGTTGGTCCTTTCCCACCAAAAGAAGCTTCTTGAAGCACCAAGTTCCAAGAATATGACTCTAACCCCTCAAGCACAAAAATCAGCAGCCCAACCTCCCTCAAACAGGTTCACAAACTCAGAAAAGGGACCTCTCTCTGCACACCAAGCTCACACACTCAAGGCCAAGTGTTTAGATGAAGAAATCACGAAGAAAAGTGGTATCTTTGGAGGTCTCAAAGCCAAAAACGAAAATGAGCAAGTGAGGGAAGGTGGCAGCAGCCAAAAGAGCAAAAACTCACGTAGGTAAGTTAGGTTTTTAGGGTTTTGTGCCATAATAGGTGCATATATAGCCAAATCCATTTAAACGCGCAGTATTAGCCTTAATAGCTACGCAAAAGATCTTGATCCCAAACTTTGGAATATTAACCTACTTATTTTTCTAAGATTTATCATATTTTTATTTTATTTTTCTGAACAACTTTTCGGTACGCGTTTTTCCATAGCCAGTATCAGTTCTGGCATCAGATCACATTATTTTAACTTGAAATTCGCTTTACAAGTCCTATATAATATTCTAGTAATTATCATGCACTTCTTATAATTTTCCGGGATACTTTTTCGTTACGCATTTATACCGACTAGCAGAACCGGTATCTGTATTTTTCTTCCGAAAAGCTACTTTCAGCATTCTTACCCACTTACTATAATTATTTAAGCCACATAATAATTATTAGGGTCAATTATGGAATCATTTCCTAATTTATCACAATTAATTAATTAATTTCCTTAATTAGCGGTGCAGGTTCTTACAATAGACCTCGGACCCAGGAGGAAACCCAGGCCTCCCTACTTAGGGGCTATCAAGGAAGTAGGTATAGGGAGGCCTTTCAATCTCGTCCCTCTCTGCTACGTGCTTTTTCTGCTTTTAATCCTCCCATTTTGCTGTTCTAGGTTTTAATGGAGTCCCCTTCTGCAGAGTTGAACATGGAGATTAGCTCATCCAATCAAGGACAAGAAGCCGATGTGAGCCCCGCCGAGCAAGGTTCCGCTTCGGTCAGTGGCAATCTCCATAAACAATTTCCATAGGTCACGGAGGAGGTTCTTTGCTTCAGATCCGCCATGACCACGGAAGAGATATCCGGTCTTCCTATAGGTAACCTAGTGGGGTTCAATACCTTCTGCCCAGCTAAAGACGAGCCCGTGTGCTCAGGCCGGAATCCTTAAGAACCCTCTTCCTTCTTTTTTACCGCGACTTAATTACTAAGATTGGTATTCGCTTTCCCTTCTCCTTTTTTAAAATACACATATTAAACCACCTTCTCCTTGCTCCGACACAAATTCATTCCAATGGTTGGGCCTATATTGTTTCTTTTGAGCAGCTTTTGCACATCCTTGTCTGTAAACTGCACAGTTGCGCTTTTTCTTTATTTTTTTAACTTATACACCCCTCGTACCTCCTCTGAGCCTCCTGAATTTAAGGGGTGGACCAGCATCCGAGGTCGTGTTAGCAAATCCTCGAGGAGGTTGTTCTCGGTTTACAGTGACTCTTTTAAAGACTTTAAAGGCTGATATTTCAAAGTAGTTGCTGAAGTCAGAGAGAATCCCTGGTCAAAGTACGATGAACGGGAAAAAACCCCAAAGGGTAATTCTGGGAGAGAGGGGATGAGCTTCTCCAGCAATATCCCGCGCTTCGAGACAGATATGTTTTCTAATTTTGAGGACAAAATTCTAAAAAGGTAGGGTGAATGTAAGAACCCGCACCGTTAATTAAGGAAATTAATTAATTAAATATGAGAATTAGGAAATAATCACATAATTGACCCTAATAATTATTATGAGGCTTTAATAATCATGGTAAGTGAGTCATAATGTTGAAAGTCGCTTTTCTGACGAAAATTACAGATATCGGTTCTACTACTCGGTATAAATGCGTACCGATGAAGTATTCCAGAAAATTATAATAAGTGCATGAATATTCCTAGAATAATATGTAGGACTTGTAAAACAAGTGTCAAGTTAAAATAATGAGAACTGGTGCCAGAACTGATATTGGCTATGGAAAAGCACGTACCGAAAAAGTGTTGCGAAAAATAAAATAAAAATATGCTAAATCTTAGAAAAATGAGTAGGTTCAGATTCCAAAGTTTGGGATTAAATTGCTAAGCGTAGCAATTAGCGCTAATACTACGCGATTAAGACTTAAGTGGGCTATTTAAGGGGTGGCACATGATCCTAGGTCAGAAATTTGGTATTCCTACGTGACCTTTGTGCCTCCACTTCGGAGTTTTGCTCTCCATAGCTTGCCACCTTCAGTTTCTTGAAGAACAAGCCTAAGTGTCACCTTTCTCCATTCTTTCTTCCTCTAAACTCCAAAGCCTTGTGAGAATGAGTCTTGTGAAGGTGTGTGAGTGTTTCTTTTCTGAGTTTGTGGTCTGTGTGAGGTGAGTTGTGGGCTGCCTTTGTTGTTTGGGTTGAGAGAGCCATTGTTATGGCATTTTGTGATTTAAGGTGAGACCTTTGAAGAGTTAGAACCACTCTTGATCACCATTTTCGTGGGTGGTGTGTAGCCTGACTTTAGGAGCTTCAAGTGAGCTCCAAGAGCATCATCATTTTTTGTTTTGAGCTTGGGTAAGCTTCATCACCTTTGATCTTGTGTTTTCATGGGTAAAAGTTGAGTCTTGCCATGTTTAATAAGATGAAAAAGTAACCAACGTGATAGATAACCTAAATGGGCTTAAAGATGCATGCTATAACGTTTAGAAGTGTTAAAAATGGGACCTTGGGAGTGATATCTCGCGAAATGCATAAACTGCATTCTATCGCGAAATATCCGGATATGATATCCGGATATTGATATCATATCAAGGATTCTCTTTGACTTCAGCAACTACTTTGAAATATGAGCCTTTAAAGTCTTTAAAAGAGTCACTGTAAACCGAGAACAACCTCCTCGAGGGTTTGCTAACACGATCTCGGATGCTGGACCACCCCTTAAATTCAGGAGGCTTGGAGGAGGTACGAGGGGTGTATAAGTTAAAAAAACAAAGAAAAAGCGCAACTGTGCAGTTTACAGACAAGGATGTGCAAAACTGCTCAAAAGAAACAATATAGGCCCAACCATTGGAATGAATTTGTGTCGGAGCAAGGAAAAGGTGGTTTAATATGTGTATTTTAAAAAAGGAGAAGGGAAAGCGAATACCAATCTTAGTAATTAAGTCACGGTAAAAAAGAAGGAAGAGGGTTCTTGAGGATTCCGGCCTGAGCACACAGACTCGTCTTCAGCTGGGCAGAAGGTATTGAACTAGACCAGGTTACCTATAGGAAGACCGGATATCTCTTCCGCGGTCATGGCGGATCTGAAGCTAAGAACCTCCTCCGTGACCCATGGAAATTGTTTATGGAGATTGCCACTGACCGAAGCGGAACCTTGCTCGGCGGGGCTCACATCGGCTTCTTGTCCTTGATTGGATGAGGTAATCTCCATGTTCAACTGTGCAGAAGGGGACTCCATTAAAACCTAGAACAGCAAAATGGGAGGATTAAAAGCAGAAAAAGCACGCAGCAGAGAAAGCACGCACCTGAGCTAAATAAACTACTATGAGAAGAGCTTGACTAGTCATCAGAAAGAATCAAAGAAGCAGGGGTGTGTGAGCCGGAGTAGTGAGAGCAATTGCCTAATACCAGGTTCGTGATGAAATTGTTTCCTTTTTCAACAAATTGTGCACTAAGGTACACGCAATTGAAGCAAGGATCTGGGTTCCTAGTACCCGGGTTAATAGACGTTGTCAGAAGAGGAGTTTGAGCTGAATTCCTAGTACCCGGGTTAGTGGACATTGTCTGAGGAGCGGTTTGAACTAAAGTAGGGATGAAATTAGAAATGGAGGTTGAATCATAAGGAGTAGGACTTCTACCTAAATCGTGAATAGTGCATCTTGGCGAACGACCTACAGCACGGTTAGAATTCCGAGTTCACCCTCGACGAGAGGGATGAGATGAAGAGGCTCCTTATACCTACTTCCTTGATAGCCCCTAAGCAGGGAGGCCTGAGTTTCCTCCTGTGTCCGATGTAAGAACCCGCACCGCTAATTAAGGTAATTAGTGAATTAATTATGATAATTAGAAAATGATTCCATAATTGACCTTAATAATTATTATTGAGCTTAAATAATTATACTGAGTGAGTAAAAATGCTGAAAGTCGCTTTTCGGAAGAAAAACGCAGATACCGGTTCTGCTACCCGGTATAAATGCGTACCGGAAAAGTATCCCGGAAAATTATAACGAACGCATGATAATTATTAGAATATTATGTAGGACTTGTAAAACAAGTTTCAAGTCAAAATAACGTAATCTGATGCCAGAACTGATACTGGCTATGGAAAAGCGCGTACCGGAAAGGTGCTCCGAAAAATAAAATAAAAATATGACAAATCTTAGAAAAATGCGTAGGTCTAGATTCCAAAGTTTGGGATCAAGATTTTTTACTTCGCTATTAAGGCTAATACTGCGCGTCATGACTCAAACCCCTATATATTCATTAGTTGGGCACAAAACCCTAGGTCTATTTTCTTCTTCACGTGAGTGTGGGCTGCAGCTTGTGTCTTTCATGCAGCCACCCTCTTCCTTGCTTGGGAAACCACCATTTTGACCACCTTTCTCCTTTGTTCTTCACTAAAGACTTTGTGTGTGTGAGGAAGGCCATTTGTGAGGGTGAAAGGGGAGCTTGTGAGGCTGTTCGGCTTCTGTGTTGAGTGGGTGAAGGGTTGTCTTGGGTTGTATGAGTGGTATGAGCTTGGTGTGATTACTTTGCTACTTAAAGAAGCAACCTTTGAGTAGAAAGACCAAGTCTTGTGCACCATTTTCGTGCACTTTGTTTGGCCTGAGTTGAGGAGCTTTTGGAGAGCTCCAAAAGCACATTATACTCTGTTTCAAGCTTGGGGTAAGTTTCCTACACCTTTGATATTAAGTTTTAATGCTTAAATTTGATGTCTTGGCATGTAAAAGGTTAAAATGAAGTAACCAACACCTAAGTGAACTTGTATATGCTTAAAAATGGATCCTTTAATGTGTACATGTGTTAAAAGTTGGATCTTTGGACTGGATATTCACAAAATGCAGAAACTGCATTCTGTCGTGAGATATCCGGATATTTGTCGAACAGATATCCGGATATCAGTATCCGGATATGCATATCCGGATATGGTATCCGGATATCCATATTCGGATGTGGGATCTGGGTATCCGGATATGGCATATCCGGATATGACCAGTGTGATATCCGGATATGGCATATCCGGATATGTCCCTCATGATATCCGGATATCCTGGGATTTCGCAGAACAGTAGCTGTGCTGTGTGAACAATAAGCTATTGGGGGTCTGTGGACCCTAGATTAAGGAAGTTGAACTTCTGTAATTAATGAACTAAGTCAGAATCACATGATTAAGGGCTTATGGCTTTGTTGGAAGCCTTAAGACGTAAAACGTAAATGAAAGGCGTAGTCTTTAAGTTGTATGCTTGTGATGCATAAATATTGATGTATTATTGGTCCATATCAGATTGTGATACTGCTGTTTTTGGACTTGTGAGTGGTTGGACTCTTGGCTTGGATAGCTAGCTTGCAAGGTAAGCTTTCGTGTCCTCGGTTTAGCCATTTTGTTGTTCCACCATGTCCTATGGGGATGGGTTTATGCATGCTGTGTTACATGCTTTAATGTTTTGGAAATGTTGTTGAGCTATTTATATGCAATGTGCTTTTATGAGACGCATGTGGTGTCCACCTAGACGATAAGCCTGAGTATGTAGTACATACAAGATGGTGAGGCTGTGGGTGAGGTGCAGGCGGTGTCCTTGTACTCATGTAGGTATAGACGTATTCCTACATTTCTCTGGCGAGTAGATTTGATGAACACACATGGCATGATTAATTGCTGCATCGCATAGTTTTGGAACTTATATTGTAAATACTGTTTTTAAACTTATATTACACATGTAAGTGAGCTTGGGGTGGAAGATCCTTGAGGACCCCTTGTCTTACTGAGATTTCTTGTTTAGAGATCTCACCCCACGTTTGGGGACGCTTATTTCAGGATCAGGTAATGTTGAGGGCTCAGGTGGCAGGAGGCCAGAGCTGAGTTGATATTATGTTATGCTGTCCTGCTGGATTGACTGCTGTTATGTTTTCCGCTTTGTTTGAGTTATTATGTTGAGACTGTTATTGGGCATTGTTGCCTTATTTGGTGAGCATGGGGTTTGTCCATGCCACATGATTGTTATTGTCCCGTAATTTGATGTTGTAATTAAAGTATCAGGATTTTGACCCAGGCTACGTGTTGTAGTCCTGTGGCTTTAGATACTCACTTATTATATATATATATGAGGTATTCCAGTTAGTTGTCTTGTAATTTACATACAGGCAGTATTTTATGAAATTGATTAAGTAATCAAGTTGGTTAAGTTTAATGACGTCATAATTGAATTAAAGAAAGAGTTATTCCGCATTTTAATTAAGCTTGGCTTAATACGATAGTATGTTAACAATCCGGGTTAACACGGGCTGTTACATTTTATGGTATCAGAGCACTTTCTAGGGAAAAGCCTGTATGTATTGCAATAACTTAGGATGTTTTGTTGCGTGTCTACTTTGTGTTCTCTCTGATTGGTGTGTGTTATGATGATGCCTATGTGACCACATAGCGTGGGCCTGATCAACTCATTCTTTGTGTAACTTGTGCAGAGTCATGGTGCCACCAAGGAGGAACCCTAGTACGAGTGAGGATCAATCGGATCCTATCCTGGCTGCATTAGCTGAGATGCAGGCGGCCCGACTAGCCGACCAGGAGGCCACGAGGTTGGCAAACCAGGCGATGCTGGACGTTATTCGAGATGCGAACCGGCGAGCCACGGCAGAGGTTCTGGAGGAGAACCGGATGGCCAACATGACTATGATGAGGGTCATGTTGGAGGAGTTGAGGGCTGGTCCTGCTGCTGGCCAGTGTCCTCCACCACCTCCACCGCTGCCACCGCCTCCACCTCCGCTAGTCAACAGGAGGACACCCAGAGTCAGATGGGTGAGGGTAGTCACTTGACGGGGGCTATGCAGACCATCCCCGTATTTGCTGAGGATCGTGACGAGATCGATCGCCGGCTGAATGCTTTCCGCAAGCATAAGCCACCTTCTTTCGACGGATCTTATGATCCCATTGCTGCTGCTAGATGGCTTCAGGCGTTGGACAAGATTTTCCGGATCATGCAGTGCACCGATCCGCAGAAGTTGTTGTTCGCCACTTACATGCTGGAGGGCGAGGCTCACGAGTGGTGGACCAACCTTTCTCACATCTACGAGATGCAGGGCCATATGATGACGTGGCCATTCTTCGAGGAGAGCTTTCTGGGTCAGTACTTTCCTTATGACTCACAGGAGAGGAAGCCGGGAGAGTTTGACCGGTTGGTACAGGGCTCGTTGTCTGTCGACGAGTACCTGGCTAAGTTTAATGAGCTGGTCAAGTTCGCTCATTTCCGCATGGCGAGACCGACTCCTGTATTTCTCGCGGCTAAGTTCCGAAGGGGACTTAATGAGGACATTGCTGGACATCTTGCTGGTTCTGCTTCGAGAGACTTCGGGGCGTTGGTTCAGCAGTGCCGCGACATTGAGGACTACTGCCGTGCGAGTCAGGCCAAGAAGGCCAAGATTGAGGTGCCACAGGGTACCGGCGGTTCCGCTACCTGGAAGAACAGAAATTTTGCAAACAAGGGCAAGGGCAAACAGTTGGCGGCGAAGCAAGCGCCAAACCAATTTAGAAAGACTGCTACTCAGGGGAACGCAGCTAGACCTCCTGCCCCCAGATGCTCGGGATGCGGGAAGTCACACTTTGGGCCGTGTTCTACCGGTCAGCTGATTTGTTTCCAGTGTGGCAAGGAGGGCCACTATTCTAGAGATTGCCCGACGGCGAGAGTTGCTGCAGTGCAGGCGGTGCCTTTGCAGATGGTTCCTACTAGGGCACCAGCCGTGCCACCTACTACGGGGCGAGTTTACACACTTGATCGTCAGCAGTCGGACAGAGCTCCGAACCTGGTCAGAGGTACTGTTATCATTGGTGGATCAGCTTTTGATGTGCTTTTT
>JAVKPL010012182.1:0-56631 GCA_032173675.1 Gastrolobium villosum | reverse complement strand
TTAGATTGACGGAAATCAACGGTGATTAAATTGATTGTAAAGGTGGTAAACTTTTTTCCCCATATATATATATATATATATATATATATATATATATATATATAGAAGAAAGGAGAAATGGGGCCACCGGTTCTTTTCTTTTAAGATACCAAATAATGGATTATGTTTATGCTTTTACGTTCAAACAATCGATGTGATGTCAATAGAATAGACAACATTTGTATTCACATGTATGTACTATATCATTATGTTTGCCGTGCTGGATAGATGTAACGACAAACGACCTTATATGTTTCATGTCTGAAGGCAAAAGTGGATAAGATTATACACGGGCCACAAAGTCTAGAATATAGAAAACAATTCCTTAATTTGTAAAAGAATATTTTGTTTGGATAATTAATAGAAAATGAAGAAAAAGAAGTTTCATTTAGAAGAGGATAGAGAAATATTAGATTTTATTTATAATTTTAATTTTTCTTTCTTTTATTGTTTTGGTTTATTAAAAAGTTGACTCTCGGATTTAAAAGACTGTATTAATAAAAATTAATTGTGCCAGAGTCCTCAATAGTGCATGTTATCCATTCGCATCAAAATTTAGAATTCATGAAAGAAAAATCATGTTTATTCTCTCAGTGATGGTAAAATTTAAAATCAATCATTTTACCGATCTATATATACTATAAAAATTATTTCAAAAAATCGACACATGAAATTTTTTAAAAGTTTAATTTTTTTTAATTGTTTTAAAGTATAGAATTTTTTTTTATTTCTCTCTTTCATATTTTTTTCATCACTTTTCATATTTTTAATAGAAAAGCACATTCACTACAAAACTAAAGATGCACATTTTTTACTAAAAAAAAAATGCACATTTTGTTTTGTTTTTTATAAGAGTATTCTCATACTTTATTATAGGTAAACTCTCCTTGCATCACAGATCAAATATAAGCCGTTGTGCATAATATGTTCACGAATGAAGTAACAATCCAACCCATACGTTTAGTGCGTTCATGAAAGACATGGTTGGCAGTATAGAGCTGCTTGATTATAACAAAATAATTGCATAGGTTGATAATTAGAGATGTCAAAAGAGGCAAGGAATGACTTAATCCAAAGAAAGTTCAAAAGTAGTGGTGGTTATTGAGCGATACTCTACTTCTGCCGAAGAGCGGGAGATAATAGCTTGCTTTTTAGTTTTTTTAGGAGATATGAGAAGACCCAAGTGTGAAAAAATACCCGATGAGAGAGCATTGCATAATAGGACAAATGACCCAATCTGAATCACAATAGGTACACAACTACAAATTATTTTCCATGGGAAGCGGTAGACATTGTCCTAGGCTAGATTTCAAATAGCATATAACACACGTAACTGCATCAAAATGTTGTTGTTTAGGAGCTTACATAAATTGAAACAAAGTATAAACCACGTAACATAGTTTAGGGCATGTAATGGTAAGGTACACAAGGCAACCAATTAAACGACAATGATAACACACAGGGTCGTTACATCAAAACTTAATTTGCGTCATTATTATTGACACATATACAAGGCATGAGTTGTACAAATGGATAAAAACAAATACATGGCATGAAGTGTACAAATAGATAGAAATATAATAAATACAAATACAAAGCATTAGTTGTACAAATGATATTTAAAATTGATTCAAAATATTTGAAACTTTATTGGGATACGAATATTTGAAACTAATTCAAATATTCTTATCCTTATGTTTTCCTCTGATATTCCCCACATAAAGCACATATTATATTCCATGCACAGTCATGTACACGTCCACCTTATAATTACAATTTTTTTTCTGGTTTGGAACTTTAGCATAATGGACTTGAAGAAATTTCCCTTTATACCTTTTACCTCACACTCTCCACCACTTGTGTCTTTATTAAAAGCCAAAACCCAATGGTGCACGCCCACTACCCTTCCTTAATCCATACACACAGAGAATGAAAGCAACTTCTATATCAGTTTTTTCTTCAGGCTCTCATTTGGTTTACCACCTTCTGCTTTACCACTGAACCAAAACAACGCCTTTTCACCATAGTCTTGGATTTCTTCACCTTAACATATATATATAATATTTCTCTGTGTTTTTCATTTATGGGGGCTGGAATTTCTACAACTGCAGCAGAAAATGATGATGGGGCCTCTTTTTCTCTGTCATCAGAGACTAGTTTTGATGATATCCCGGAGAGCTTCATCTCTTCCATGATGATGAATTTTGATCCACAAGAAATTTGCAAATTGGCTAGAGTGAACAGAACTTTTCATAGAGCTGCTTCTGCTGACTTTGTATGGGAATCAAAGTTGCCACCAAGCTACAAATATCTTGTCAATAAAGTTCTTGGTGAAGAAAATCTTGGTTCTATGACCAAGAAAGAGATCTATGCCAAACTATGTCAACCCAATTTCTTTGATGGTGGTTCCAAAGTAAGTTACTCAACCTTCTTAATTATATTTGTGGATCGGTTCTTTAGCATCATTATTTTCAACTAATTTGAGTCTTATCTAGGGTGAGTGATCAGAGAAATTGAGTACGAGAAACGGTCTCTTTGCACAAAATATAACTGTGTCTCCTGAACGAGTGACCAGAAAGTTATAGATTTGAATCTGAAAAATAATCTCTTTATAAAAAAAAAATACAAAGATAAAACTGTCCTAGCAAGTCGAAGAGCTTAGGATCTATTTGATTGAGTTTTGTTCTTAAAACTACTATTTTGTAAAATAATTATGGAAACAGTTTTTTTTTTATATTTTTTTTCTGTTAAAAACTAAAACAGAAAACAAAAACAACTCATACATGTTCTCTAAATTTGATTTTAAAAATAGAAAAACAGTTATAGTTTTCAAAATATTTTTTACAAAACAGGTCTTACCAAACGAATTTTTTAGTTTTTTTGTTCTGAAAACTAAAAACCTGTTTTCAGAACACAAATCAAAGAGAGCTTTATTCACCGAAATTTACCCTTTAATTTGAGTCTTCTCGAGGATGAGTGATCGGAAGGTCACATATTCAAATATGAAAAACAATTTCTTTGCACAAAATATAAAGGTATCTAGAGGGAGGTTCCAAATTTTGGAAAACAGTCTCTTTAAAAAAAAAAAAAAAACAAAGTTACAACAGCCATAGCAAAATTGGGATTTACCCTTTATTTGTATCTTCTTAATTTTCCTTTTCCTTTTTTTTTTCTCTTTTTTCCTATCTCTTCATTCCATTGACAAGTTTTATTTTTGTCCATTCTGGTGATTGTTACAGGAAGTTTGGCTGGACAGACGCAGTGGACAAGTTTGCTTGTTCATTTCATCAAAGTCCTTCAAGATAACAGGAATCGATGATAGAAGATATTGGAATCATGTTCCAACTGAGGAATCAAGGTGAGAGCGGTTCATATATTTTAATTTTTTTTCCCTAACAAAAATGATAATGAAGAAAAACTATTCTAATTTATGTATATGTTCAAGTCTTTTTTCTTGATCTTGTTATCTAAGTTGAACCTTGTTGATTGTTAACTGAATTAGCATTCTTACGATTTTGAAATGTAAGGTTTTGAAATGTTTCTGATCGAAGTTGTAAATAAAAAATAGGCTTTGCTTGTGTTCACAGAAAATGAGAAAATAGATCTTTTTCTTTTTAAAGTTTTAGATTTTAGGTGGGGTGGATCTATCATGACAGCAACAAAGAAAGGATTTTCTATATATCCAGATTTCAATAAAAATAATTTACCTTAATTATTATTATTTTCCTTTTTCTATCAAGACTATTTTCCAAATGGTTTGGTTTCAAAAGGCTATTGGCAATTTGCTTTACAATATTCTTGTAACTAATTTTTCCTAGTCAGCCATTCATATCGTATAGAATAAGGAACAAAAGTGCAAGCAAGTTGCACTTAGAAAATGTTATGCAGTAGCCAAAAAGGACTTGTATTTAACGAAAAGTAATCTTAAGTAATTAATGTTGTATCTTTTGGTGATGATAGTTTTATTTTTTATTTTTGAAGGTTATTGGTGATGATAGTTGAATTTCACATATCCAAACAAAACAAAAGCATCGTTGCTCATTTGTTTCTCTTTTACTAATATAGTGTCTTCTGTCATAAATTGAGTATAATAAAATTGAGAAGCGTGCTTTTTTGTCGTTATGTGCATTTTACATGGCATGAAAACATTCGCTAAATAATAAATTATGGGGAAAATTCCTCTCTTATGACAGGTGACAAACTTTTTTATGTTGAAAAATAAATAAAATGAAATCCACCAATTTTTAAAAAGAAAAAAAATAGATACATTTTTTGACGTGAATATAATATGAGAGACCAATCTCATAACAAAAATATAATTTATCATAAAGCATACTTTTAGAACGGCACATAAGATTCTCACTATATATATGTTTAGACTTTAGACATACGCAATCACGATTAATTTTTAAAGTTATTGATAAAGCTAAGACAGTTCTCTTTTTTGTGTCTTAGCATGTCTCCACATTTTTAATAGGAATTCAAACATCACTCCTTGTTAAGATTATTTTGGTTTACTTAAAGATTAGGGAAAAAAATTCAAGAATAGATTTTATGAGAAATTATACAATAGTTCATTTCTAAATTTTATTCTCAATTTAAATTATCCCTTTTGTTTTTAACATGCAAAATTGGTAAGTCAAATGAACTCAATTCTAAACGAAAATTGAACTCATTGCATACTTATAAGTTATATTAGCTTATTATGCGTTTAACTAGCTTAAGTCAAATGGTTTATTGTGAGCATTTTGATTATGAGTTTTTCTAATAACTAACACAATCTTATAAATCACTTGAATTTTATTTTATTTTTAAATAATAGTTTAGTTCTTTGTCTCGAGTTCAAGTTTTAATAATGAAAAAAATTATGTTAGAAGTGCATTTCTAATATGGGTCTGACAATGCTCGAACTAGATTAAATCGATTTAAATTCCAAAATAATAATAATAATAAAGCAAAGAGTTAATTGGACTTTGAATTTGAACATGCAGGTTCAAGGGTGTTGCATATCTTCAACAAATGTGGTGGGTTGAAGTATTAGGGGAGCTAGAGTTTGAATTTCCAAAAGGGAACTATAGCCTATTTTTCAGGCTTCAATTGGGGAAGACCTCTAAGAGATTGGGCAGGCGCGTGTGCATCCTTGATCAAGTGCATGGTTGGGACATCAAGCCCGTCAGATTTCAACTATCTACATCAGACGGCCAGCGTTCACTGTCCCAGTCCTATTTGCGTGGGCCAGGAGAATGGACCCACTACCATGTTGGAGATTTTGCCATCGATAGGCCCAATGGGCCCATAAACATAAAGTTTTCTTTGGCCCAAATTGATTGCACCCACACCAAAGGTGGTCTCTGCATAGACGGAGCAGTGATTTGCCCAACGGAGTTTGCAGAAAAACTAAAAGAATTTTAGCACTTTTCTAAGAGCAAAAATTATAGGTCTTGGGCTTTTTTTTTTTTTTTTTTGCACTTTTAGGATTTTTCTGAGGGACCCTTTATTTTGATATGAAGGAAGTCATGATGTGGGAAGAAGAGAAATTATAAGTTTTTATTTAAGAGAGAGAGAGAGAGAGAGAGTGAAAAAGAATATTGAATTTTGAGACCAAAGGACCTTATTCTGGGTGCCCTTTTGTGCAGGAGTGCTCTTTCGCCAACTTGTATGTTAGGGAATTAGGAATGTAAAATAGTGTTGTTGCAACTATTACTGTTATATAGAGTGATTTGTTGTATTAGTTTCCTGTCTTTATTGGCACAAAAGCATATGAAAATGTTGAATATAATTTTTAGATGAAATTGTCTTATGCACATACAAAACTGAATGGCATCCAATAAGAAGAAAAGAGAGAAAGAAAATAAGTCAATTTTATTTACTTTTGTATGTGACAAATTATTTCATGTAACATGAAAATTTATATTCTCATATATGAAAAAGAAAATGTAAAAGTGATTCACTTTTTGTATCATAAAAGAAAAATAGTTTTTCTTAAAAAAAATAATGATTTAATCCCATCAGTTTTTAAAAGCTGTTGTCATTAAACAAATCTTTAAAAATTTAAAAGGTTTGTTCTTATAAAAAATTAAAATATTGATATATATATATATATATATATATATATATATATATATATATATATATATAAAGCTTTGATAATATTTTATATTTTTTAAAAACTAGTTTAATATTAAAATATTTAAAATGGTTCTCGATAAAATGTTTTTTAAAAAATTTTGATAATTATTTTAGGTGTAGGATATTGTAACAATCAATTAGGATTACTGTCGATCAATTTTACTGTCATATCGATTATATTGATTCAATGGTTATATTTATTTCCATCTTTGTATGGTTATGATTCTCGTATTTAATACTTTATATTTATTTTCACCTTTGTATGATTATGATTTCTTATATTTAATATTTAATGTGTAATCATACAAAGGTAAAAATAAATATAACCTTTGGATCAACATAATCAATCTAACGATAAGATTGATCGGTAATAATATTGGTTTAACCCTAATTAGTTATTACAACTTACAATATCCTAATTTCTACCCCATTATTTTCTATTAAAAGATTTTTAGTTTAAAAGTTTGATGTGGAAAGAATATGGATATCCCTTTTCATGGACGCTATTTGTGTCTCCAGATGAATTTGAGAACATGATCTAGAAACATCTTTCTTTGGAAGCATGGGATTGGACCCACAGATTTTATTAATAGAATATGGTTGGCAAGCTGTTTAATCCAAAGAAACCTCGAGCGTAAAAGTGTACACTAAATTAACTAATGATTTTTCGGTTGAATTACCGCCTATATTGCTCCTTCATTCATATCCCTAAAATTACACTGATACAAACACCAAAGTCCTCTTTTTCAAGTCTCAAAATGAACTAATGAACCAAATCGTTCAACTTCTGCCACTCCATTCACAGCAAACAAATGCAGGACCTACAAATCGCAGCAACAAACCATCATTAACCCCCCCAAAAAAAAATTAATAAAATTAATAATTATATATTAAGAAGTTGAGAAGTGGTTGAAGACGTGAAAGCAAGAACTATCTATACTTTTTTCTTTTAATATTATTATCCTTTCAATAGATTCAAAATAATTTCTCCATTTATTATTATTTTTAAAAGAATAATGGTGAGCCCAACTTAAAATATATGCATGCAAGAATGGGGAATAATTCTTCTGCAATATTCCTCCTTTAATATTTTATATTAAAAGATGAATTTGGAGTTTTTTTTAATATTAACTTGGCTACCCGCTTGGTTTGCAGGTATCGAATCTAACGTGTCTCGCTCCGTACTCCTAATCTAATAAACATTATGCTAATTTAGGTACTAATGAAATCTATTATATTCATTTATATATATATATATATATATATATATATATAAAAGTGAGAATTGCACATATAATTAAATATAAACTATTTAAATTTCTTACTACTAGACCAATCATGACTTACCATATTAACTTATATTTACTAGTTTAACGCATTTTTTTAGTTTATATGCAATAATAGATTGATTTTAAAATTATATTTAACTATCATATAAATTTAATTTAAAATATTCCTAATAGGGTCAGGAATATTTCATATCAGTATAAGTTATATTTAAATTTTGACTATTAATCTTATTTATATTTGAATTTATTATATAAATAAATAATTAAATGCAAGCGAATTAATAACTAAAATTGAATATAATTTTTTTTATTTTACACCGGTATAAAAAACTTACCCTAGAGTGCGAGTTTTAATGATTTTCTTATGAAAATATTCAAATTTAAATTATAACATTATAGGATAAGTCGGATTGAGCAAAAATCCACCACTACCGGCCCCAATTTTAGGCCTTTTCATTTACTTTAAACCTTTAAACAAGTAAAATTGATAATAACATTTTTTTATTTTTTATTTGATAATGAGCTTAAAAGATGCGAGACAACCTTAGTGCACATCTAATGTATGATTGACCTCAGTGATCAGTCAAAAATAAAGTAAACACTTTTTAGTCCTTGAAAGATATAAGTAATATTAATATGAAATAAGTTATTTTGCCTAATTTTATTTTTGCTTACTTTACATACCTCTCTTAATATCACTTGATTATAATCTCATAATTTGCGGGAAAAAATAAACACTTTTAGCATTTTTTTTTTCCTCACTGCCTCCCACCTTTTCTCTTCATCGACGAAGATAGAGACACAAAAGCACGGAATTTTTTAATGTGGTCCAGGACTATTATGATCCTTCCACTTAAAATTTGTCACCTGAATTAAATCCCTTGCGAGTTTGAATTAATTTTTTGTTTACTCTATTTGTTGTGACTCTAGTAAAATAGTTTTGTTGAATTTAGTTGATGCCCAAACTGTCAATAATATGATAATGATTTGAATGCCAAATCCTTAGCTTTCTCTCTCTTCAATGTCACTTTAGCAACTAACTGAGTACGAACACAAGCGACTCGGCAATATTCATCGCAATGATGAAATGATGGCTGCCCTCAAACTTCATTCCAAAGCCACTGAAGTACTCTCCAAGTGTCCAAGGTTTTCACTTTTTGATAAATGGGTATTTTCCCTTTTTTTATCATATCCAAATCAGTGCACTTGCTTTGTACTTTTTTTTACCTATTTTCAGGAGTTCAATGGATAATCAAAAAGTATGAATGTAATTTAATATTTTAAATTACAGTGAAGTATCGACTTCTTGAGCTTATAATTTTGTTTGGTTGATTCAATTGCTACATTTATGATTTACCATGTGCCCGACACCCAATAAATTCTAGTGAATGGATTTGTGCCTGCAATTTATTATATTGTAGATAAATTGATAAGTGTCATAGACACGATGTTTTTAAGACAAAAAATAGATTAAATAAAGATGAATATGATCAAGAATATAATAATAATTAATAAATGCAAAAGATTATAGTGTTTTAATATTTGGATATGATTCTCATTTTTTTATATTGTTTCAAGTTTAAAATGATAGATCACAATATTGGTGGATAAAGAAAGTTGGATGAGATAAGGACCAAGTTAAATGAAGCTTAAACAGCATTAATATGTGCTCGTTGGCTTGCTCGCTTGAGCGAGCAAGTCCAACGAGCTAACTGTGAGAAGCCCTAATTCAGCCAATGCTCGTTGGCTTGCTCGCTGAAGCGAGCAAGGCCAACGAGGACTTTGTGTTTTCTCGTGTTCTCTCGCTCTCAATCTCGCTCCAGTGAGATACATAAGCGAGGTGATCATATTTTCTCGCTTAAGCGAGCACCTCAGCGATCTGTGATCCAAATTAAAGCCCATGATTATTTTCTTTAAAAAGAAGCATTTAAGGGTATTTGGATTCATTCGTGCGCGGCTAGAAACCTGAGGAGAGCTTTTTGAGAGGAGAAGGAGGAAGAACGACTCAAGGATTCACCGTGGATCATCGTTAATCAAGTTTTCTCTATGAGTTCCCTTTACTTTTCATCTATTGTTATTGTTTTCGTGAACATGTTAGGCTAGATTTCTTTATGTGGTTAGGGTGAGATTGAATCAATGGGTTCCTAACACTGTTTATGTTTTCTTGTAATTGATATTCATGATTTGAGTTATGCAATTAATCTATTTTAGTTTTAAAATTTCGTTTATGATCTGGCCAATTGTGAATGGACACTAGAGTCTTAAATGACAATAGCAATATTGGTGTCTTGATTCTGATTGATCAATTGCTAGAGTTTGTATGATCTAGACATAGACTTAAAAATTTTATGACTTTATAGTTCTTGCTTTTAATGCTTGCTCTAAGATAAACTTCTAAGGCATTAGGGTTTTGAATAAAGTAAAGGATTAAATCATCAAAGGATTTGGGGGTTTAATTAAGGGTTTTATAATTCTCATATAACATGAAAATTGAAATTTCATGTTATAGAGATAAAAAATATGTGGAACCCATATGTTAGAAAAAATTATGTGTAGGACCCACATCAGCACGGAAATCAAAGGGTGTGTAGGAAGATTGCAATTCTCATGCTAAATGAGAATTATTAAACCCCTTAATTAATTTTCAAGAATCATCAATAACTCAATTTTGAATATTGATTGCATGAAATAGTAGATTTGTTAGGAAAATGTTGGAAAAATTGAATCCCTAGCTACGCTCTTGCATATTAAATTTCAACTCGTGGTTATTTCGTTCTGACAAATCAATAAGCTAGTGGTCAGTTTGTGATAATGTAATTCATTCTGACAAATCATATGTCTCCGAGGCATCTTTGGTTAGTCTCTCATTTCAAGCAAGCTCCGAGGTATCATGGCAATGTTTTGTAAAGATATTGACTTTTGTAAAGATGAACAATATCTTCGATTTGTTGTCCACGGTGAAGGGGATTTGAGTATTATTAGTTAAACACTAGTATGCCATGAACCAATAAAAATTATCATAATAATATTTCTACAGTTACTGCAGATAATTTATCTGCATTTATTCCAAAACAACGTCGTTTTGGGATTGAAAATTAAATAATTATAATTAGAAAGACTATAATAACCCTGAAATAAATTAGAATTACAATAATATCATGATTTCTGCCCCAAAACGACGTCGTATTAGGCTTACTGCAGATAACTTATCTGTAGTAACTACAAAAAAAGAGAACCCAAAAATTATATATGGTATAACAGATGTAAAAAGATATTTCCTCCTTTTTATATTAAGTTACATGTTTGTGGTCTTGCAAGAAGAAAATTTTGATAGCTCTCTTGAGTTTTTTTATTTTGGCTAGTGATGGGCTATGGGTTGTTGTCTTAAATGAGGTTTGAAATGATATTCATTTCTTTCCCTTTTTTTCTCTTTGATTACTCTAGTGCATCTCCATCATAAATAACCACCAAAATCTAGATAGATTAAGCTTTGCTGAGAAGCGATGGATTAGTTAGGACGTCTTATATTTCTGACTCACCTAAAATTTTAATGTTTCTTCATGAATTTGTTGCTATGATCAAACCAATTGAGGGTGCAAAGGAGTAAGCAAAGAAGCATATCAGAGAGGTAGTGCTGACATGTTCACTTGTGTTGTTATTCATTTCTTGATGAACCAAGGCATTTCTTGTCATGTCAAAATCGTTATGATCCTCTTGCATATAGTTGTTCTAGCTTTCTCGCTTCAGTAATTGAGCCCCTCTTTATAGCTAGCAAAAAATCAATATGTGTAAATGATACGAACCCCATGGAAGAAGGCGGTGATGGGAGTATCGAAGAAGGGAAGGGTTTGTATGAGGACAACGAGGCACCCAGGGTGAAGACAAAGGAGAGCCTCAGACGGGGAGAAAGAACTAAAAGGCCAGCAAGGTGGACTGAAGACTTCCTGATGGGGACACGTGGCTAGGAAGTGGCAGCTGGAGAGTGTTGGACTTGGGCTCCTTATGGGCCTAAGTGACGATCAGCCCATTTAATTAGGATTAGTTTCTTGTGTAGGTTTTGGGCCTGAACCCTTATCAGCCCAATTATGAATTTGTCTTTTAGCTTTGTTTAAATTGCTGAGGGAGGAGGTCAGATGGGTATCTTATGACTCATAACCAAATTCTCTTCTTCTTTCCTTGTAATTCTGGAGTTGCCGGCAACCTCGAATTGTCGTTGGTTATTTGCTTTAATACAGTGTCTCGTATTTCATAAATTATCTCCCAAGATGCAACAATCATCTACATACCTGTTGGGCAGTAAATTCACCATCAGAACAGATCAGCACAGTATAAGAGAGCTTATGGCTCAAGTTATTCAAACCCCAGAACAACAGCGTTTTCTGGTAAAACTATTGGGGTATGACTACAATATAGAATATTACCCTGCTGCTATTAACAAGGTGGCAGATGCATTATCCCGTGTGCATAAAGGAGAGAAAGACAAGACTGTTGAACCACATCAGTTGCTGGTCATGTCCACTTTAATTAACCCGTTACTAGAATCCATCAAAGCTGAAGTCCAAACCAAGTCAGAATTAATCAGTATAACAAAAGCCACTGCAGAACAAAAGGAAGGTTTTGAGCATTATACCTTCAAGGAAGGTCTGATTTTCTTTAAAGGACGGATCGTCGTTGCTAGTAACTCGGACCAAAAGATCACTCTCCTGCATAACTTCCACTCTACCGTGGTAGGAGGACATGGTGGGATACGCAAGATCCTTCACCGCATCTCAACCCATTTCTATTGGCCCAAAATGAAGCAGGATGTCCAGGAATTCGTACGCACTTGCCCTGTATGCCAAGTCACTAAGTACCAACCATTGTCTCCTGCTGGACTTCTGCAGCCATTGTCCATCCCTCATGCGGTGTGGGAAGATTTATCCATGGACTTTATAGTCGGCCTACCTCCGTCAGATGGCAAAACGGCCATCATGGTCGTCGTCGACCGCCTTTCAAAATACGCCCATTTTTCTGCCTTGGGTCGGAACTTTACTGCTTCCAAAGTGGCTTCGGTGTTCGTTTCTGAGGTGTGCCGCCACCATGGAGTTCCACGCTCTATTGTGTCTGACCGTGATCGTGTGTTCGTCAGCAAGTTTTGGCAGGAACTCTCACGATTAAGTGGCACTCGCCTTCATTTCAGCACCGCCAATCATCCTGAAAGTGACGGTCAAATAGAAGTCACCAACCGTGGGCTGGAACAATATTTGAGGTGTTATACTATGGAAAATCCAAAGAGCTGGTCTCAATACTTACCGTGAGCGGAGTTCTCCTACAACTCCTCGTTTCACTCATCCATCGGTTCCACACCATTTCAGATCTTGTATGGCCGCATCCCACCAGCTTTGCAACCCTATGATAGAGGAACCTCTCCTGTGGAGGCTGTGGATTTCCTCTTAGTGAAAAGAGATGCCATCATTCGCGATCTCCGGGAAAATTTGCATCGTACGCGTCAAAGAATGAAGAACCAAGCGGACAAGCACCGCCGTGATGTGCAATTTGCTGTTGGTGCCAAAGTCTTGGTCAAGCTTCAACCATACATGCAGCTATCAGTACGAAATCAGACATACTCCAAACTCAGGTGGCGGTATTATGGGCCGTTTCCAATAATCGAACGCGTAGGCCAAGTTGCTTACTGATTGGAACTTCCGGAGAAGTCGCGCATCCATCCGGTTTTTCATGTGTCCTTGCTCAAGGAGTTTCGTCAAAATGCTCTCTTTCACCCCTAACCCTTACCGGAAACTAACTGGGAGAACCATCCACTCACGGAACCGCTGGCTGTGGTGCGATCTCGCACGGTGTCGAAGGGAAAAGGCTCGGACTTGCAGATCTTGGTTCAATGGCAAGGCTTTCCTGTAGAAGATGCCTCTTGGATGTCAATTGCTGACTTTCGAGCGGCTTATCCTCACTTCGATCTTGAGGGCAAGATCGATTCTTTAAGGGGGATGGGAAATGATACGAACCCCATGGAAAAAGACGGTGGTGGGAGTATCGAAGAAGGGAAGAGTTTATATGAAGACAACGAGGCACCCAGGGTGAAGACAAAGGCGAGCCTCAGACGGGGAGAAAGAACTAGAAGGCCAGCAAGGTGGACTGAAGACTTCCTGATGGGAACACGTGGCTAGGAAGTGGCAGCTGGAGAGTGTTAGACTTGGGCTCCTATGGGCCTAAGTGACGATCAGCCCATTTAATTAGGATTAGTTGCTTGTGTAGGTTTTGGGCCTGAACCCTTATCAGCCCAATTATGAATTTGTCTTTTAGCTTTGTTTAAATAGCTGAGGGGGGAGGTCAGATAGGTATCTTATGACTCATAACCAAATTATCTTCTTCTTTCCTTGTAATTCTGGAGTTGCCGGCAACCTCGAATTACCGTTGGTTATTTGCTTTAATACAGTGTCTCGTATTTCTTGAATAGTGCCTACCAGTAAATAGTGTGGCTTAAGTTCTGGTTGCACATGTTGCATGTAAACGTGGTTCTTTTTGTCCATCCAATTGTCGTAGCCCAGTTGTTTCAATTCTATTCAACATTGTTTATCTACGTGAATTTATGGCCTGTAACAAGTGTAATATTATAAATATAAAAAGCTCTTGTGTGTCTTCTTGTAGCGATGTTTCAATTTTATTCATGCACTTTTCGACTGGAGTTGAAAATTATGGATGAACCCATTTGTCTTGTGAGCTAATATGCAGTTTGGTTTGGAAACGAGCCTGACTTATAACAATAATAATAATGAGGACTGGTTTAAGCAATGATGAGTTAAGTGTAAGTATGATACTCAAGAAAAGCAATATATACACACACAAAGGTTAGAACTTACCGTAGTTGGATGTACCAAATTTATCTCAGTCGAAAAGATGGCATTCATTTTGGAGAATTATTGCATGCAACAAAAAGACAATCGTATGCAACAAACGTGTCTTGATTCCTTTACCTTTAATCCTTTTTATTATAAGGAAATGAGCTACACTAAGAGATATTCCCTCTCGAGCATTCTCAAATAAAGATAAATATTACTAGATAAATTTTACTATACCAACTACTAAGCAAGTATATGACTATTTGCATCCCAAATGCTACTGAAGGATGCATTACAATCATAATTCAATTCGAAAACAGTTGCCATATAAATAAATAACTGAATCCATAAAAAAGCATATATAATCAATGTATATTTATTTCTTTGTAGGTGTGCTTATTATGTAGTCATTTCTTGCAATTTTTGCAAATATTGGTTTGCTTTGATTCTTCTTTAATCCCGCTACGAATCCTTTTTCGGCCTTTTGTCTAGGAAATGTAGGGATCCTTCAAATTCATCATAGAAGACTCTTAGGCTTTGTTTGGGAGTTGGTTTTAAGAGGGGAAGGAAAGGAAAGGGAGGATTTTAGTAAGCCCTCCCCTTGTTTGTGAGTTTAAAAAAAGGAGGGGAAGGAATTGAGGATTTTTACTAAACCCTCCAAAATCCTCCTTCTTCCTAAAATAAAAGTTCCCCCAATTTGGGGGGTTTGAGGGGGGAAATATTAAAAATTACTTATCTACCCTTAACATTAAAATGTAAAAATTACATAAATGTGAATCATTTTTAAATGTGACATTTTTAGAAAAATCTCAAATACCGACAAAATTTATCGACGAAAAATATTTCGTCAAAAATAATGATGAAATTTTTGATGAAAATCACATACGTCAAAATTTTTTCCATCAAAACTATTGACGAATCTAAATTCCGTTGAAACTTTCAACGAAAATCTTTTCGTCCAAAATTTGACGAAACACATCTCCACCGAAAAGTTTCACCAAAAATCTTAACAGAATTTACATTCCGTCAAAAGTTTTCTACGGAAATATTTTCGCTAAAATTTTTGACAAATTCTCAGTCGAATATTTAAGGAAACACATTTTCATCGAAAATTTTCGATGGAAAATATTTCCGTCAAATTTTTTGATAAAAAATATTTCCATCAAAATTTTCAACGGAACACATTTCTGTCAAAAAATTTCAATAGAAAATTTTTCCGTAAAAAAAAATTGACGAAAAATATTTCGATTAAAATGTTTGACGAAAAAAATATTCTATCAAATTTTTTTACTGAATCTAAATTTCGTCGAAAGTTTCGAATGAAACATTTCCCTCAAAATATTTGACAAAACAATTTCCGTCAAAATTTTCATCAGAACACATTTTCATCGAAATTTCGAACGAAAAACATTCTGTCAAAATTTTTGACGAAATATTTTTTACGTTTAAAGCATTTCATGGAGGAAATCATTTTCGTCAAAACTTTTGCCAGAAACTAAATTTCGATAGAATTTTTTTTTTGTAAAAATTTTCATCGGAGAAAAATTTCCGTCGTTTTTCGACGAAGAGTATTCTGACGAAAATTTTTTGTAGCTTGCAGCGTAGAAATTTCATAAAAAATATTATCTTTTTTAATATTGTGAAAAGTACACAAATAATTTTGTTAGAAATTTTAAATTTAATTTAGTTTGTAAAATATAATAAATATATTAATTTTAAAAAGGGGTAAAATGGTAAAAATATCTCATTAACCCTCCATTTTCCTCTCTTGCCCTTTTTTAACTCCCAAACAAGGGAAGGGAATACCCTCCAATTCCCTTCCCTTCCTTCCCCTCCCTCCTCCTTGTATCCCCTTCCTTCCCTTCCCCTCCAAACTCCCAAACATAGCCATTTTAAAGTAATTTAGAATAAAGTAATATTAAATGTCAAGCACTAAACGTTACTATCCCAAGAGGATTACTCTCCCCATATGTTGGAAACTTTTCAGCAGATGTAGCAAGAGAATCAAGACCATCAGAAATAAATTTAAATGCTTCATCTGACCTTTGTGCAAGTTCAATAAGTCTATAACATTAGAGCTTAGGTGAAGGTTGTGAACCAATCCATCTCTATTAAGAAAACACATTTCTCTATCTTTACTAAGCACATCATTTCCTTCCTTGCGCCAATGTCGCAAAATAAAGTATTCAGGTATCTACTCAACATTTTCAACAATAAAAAGCAAGAACATGCCGACATAGAATTCCTATGAACTCAAAATAAAGACATGAAACCTAGCTTCTCTACATTCCAGCTTTATCTGAACTATTGTTGAATCTTTTATGTCTCTCCTATTAAAAATTCGATAAGTAACCCATTCAACATCAATTTTAAGTTTCTCCTCGGAGAAACTTAGGATATGAGAGAGCTCATTAACAAACTTTACATAAATTGCACGTGTATACACTTTTGCTACATGCTCCTCCAATAACATATTGAATTGCAAATGCCTTTCTTTGTGCATGGATTAAAAAATTTCCTTTTTCAAAGACTCGTAGCAAGCATCTACTGTTTGGTTGTATTTCTCTACAAACTCTTTCAAGGTAATGCAAAATGTAACAAAATCATCAAAGAATGCATTGATGTTTTCGTTACACTAAGTAGTGTGCATACCGAAAAAAATGGAACGGTTAAACATTGGAACCTAAGAGGATCTAATTGAATAAAGTGAATACATCCACTCACTCCCAATAAGACCATATTCAATAATAAGACGATGCCAGTTGTTTTCAAATTCTTAAATACTATACAATCATTTAATTCCTTCTTAAAAGACCCATGGTCTTGGTACATATGGGATAACTTTTTTGGAAACTTTCTCATAATATGCCACATACAAAATTGATGTTTAATATTTGGAAAAACTTTGGATACTACATTCGTAATTGCCTTGTCTTGCAAGGTTACAAGATCAACTACATGTGTAAGTAAGCAATCACTAATATATGAAACAATTCAAAATATGAAATTAAATTGATTATACAAAGTCAATAATTATTGTGCCTGGATATTTTCCATTCATTGCTCGAAGCCATTCATCAAATATCCACACAAAAGTATCCTCAGTCTCATCTTTTAATAGAGTATAACCAAACAAGATTGATTACAAATGGTTATTCACACTGACAAAGGGTCCAAAAGGAAATGCATACTTGTTAGTCCTATATGTCGTGTCAAAGGTGATGATATCTCCCAAAAGCTCATAGGACTATCTGAACATTGCATCAATACAAAAAAAGCTTTCCATACGATCGTCATCATCATACTTGATCGAATAAAAGAAATTTGGATTCATTTATTGTTGTCTATTGAATGTTACTATTGCAACATCCAATAGCAAGTCTCGGATGATAAAAAAAAAAAAGCTTAACACCTCTCATTCTTATTCATTTTTCAAAAAAATACAATGGATTTAAAATTTATACAAAATATTTTTCTATTTCGAAAATATCGAATATCTTAACAATCTCGACAATTAAACAAGTAATCATGGCCTCATAGGATGGTAGCCACCTTTCTAGTGGGCAAACCTGACTTAGTGAATTCTTCTTGATTGTTAGCTTCATGTAATTCTTCTTGGTTTGTCATGCTCGGAGTAAAAAACCTTTTGCCATATCAAATGCTTTGTAAAAGTCTATTTCATCTTTCCTTTCAGAAAATTTCATTCCAACCTCAATTGAAATATCAATATTCTTTGCCAGTGTCAATGGAATGACATTTGACATGCTATTAATTAAGTCATTCTGTATGTGCTCTTCCATTTCATAAGGCATGTCATATTCAATCTCATCACTAAAGTCAATGTAATAAGTTGGATCCTCATCAATATGTCCAAAGTTGTGTAAAATTGATCCCTATATCATTCATCTGAATTTTTTCCATGCTGTTGACAAAAGAAAGTAACAGCGAGCACACAGACTAAAATATAGAATGAAGCAATTCTATGCGTAATTTGTTAAAACATTAATGCATGCACAAAGTCTGTATCATTCATCTAAATTTTTTCCCTACTGTTGACAAAAGAAAGCAATAGTGAGCACACAAAGACTAAAATATAGAATGAGTTTAAGAAAAAATTCAGCATTGTACAAGAAAAATGAGTTTAAGAAAGTATATATTAATTCATGTTAACTTGAGAGAGACATACACAGATAGGGCTTGCAAGTACATAAAAATTATTGTACATAAAAATGAGTTTATAGTAAAGGCTTTGTGTGTGAATAATTTAAAAAATGACCTTCCTAGTCTTCCAACTAGAGGATGAATTGAAACTCACAACAACGTTTTACGTTTGTTCTTGAACTTCCAAAATAAACTTTTATTTGTCAGCAAAATGTAAGAATTGTTTCCAACAAAAATTTATTTGGACCTTTCTCAGTCATACTTAGGGGTGGTAAACGAGCCAGGGGCCTTTGGCTCGGCTCGTAAAGGCCTGAGCTCGTTTAATAAAAGCTCATGTTGGAACCAGGCTTTGACTTGTATAAAAGCTCGTTTAATAAAAAGGCCTCAGGCTCTAATTCATAAGCTCGGCCTTAGAGCCTCCCAGGCTAGACTAGTCTATAAATATTTATTTATATTTTTTATACTACTTGTAATAACTCTCTCTAATCAATTTATTTCACCCCATTTTATTGGTTTAACAGACTTTTTGAATAATTTTGTTCTATATTATGCTATTTGGATATATATTGAATTTATGGAATTACTAGTGTTGTTCTATATTATCCTTCATCCTCCTTCACACAAACAAACCCACAAAAACTCATTCGTTCCACTGTGCACTGCTTGTTTGTGTCAATTTATTTATTTATTTATTTTTTTATTTTTGTTGGCACTTTTTTTATAATGGGCTAAGATAGTATAACTTGTTATCTACCTTCTCTCACTTTAATTTTTATTTATTTATTATAGACTTTGTAAATTATTGCTGCAAATTAGAAGCTAAGGTTTCTATCTGGAAATTGATTTTTTGTGGAATTTTGTTCTCTTATTTTTATTCTTTAACATGCTAACAGGCTAATACAGGCTTTTATTTTTTGTAAATAAACCAGGCCACAGGCCAATATTATATTCGTGACAGGTAACAGGCTAAGGCCAGTCGGACACGTTTAAATACAGGCTTAGCCCGTTAAGATCAAAGTTCGGCTCGGCTCGGCCCGTTAACACCCCTAGTCATACTATTAGCATCTTGGGCATCAACCACTTATCAACTAAACTATTTCACCAGAGTCATAACAAATAGAGTGAACAAAAAATCAATTCAAACTCACAAGGGATTTTGATCTGATATGTGCTTCTTTGTCTCTATCTTTGTTGATAGCGAAAAAGGGTGGGAGACAATGAAGAGAAAGAGAAACGGTAAAAGTATTTATCTTATCCAACAAATTTTCACCATTGGATGAGATTATAATATAATAATATTGAGATAGGTAGATAAAGTAGACAAAAATAAAGATGTGTGGAATAACCTATCCCTATTAATATAGTCGCAGAAATAAAAGTTGGTGTTTAAAAAAAAGTTGGTATTTATTTAGTTATTCAATCATAAAAAATGATACCTATATATCAAAAATAAAAATTGATACCAAGATTGTTCTCTTTATGAATGACAAACTAAATTGATGAATGATAAACTACACTTGCGAATGATAAAATAAGTTGATATTTAAAACTTAAATTGATGTATATTTTATGAATGATAAACTACAGTTGCGAATGTTATTTTATATTATTAAGAAATTAAATTAACTAACTTTTTCAAATTAATAATTTTTTACAATAAAAAATAAATTAATCCAATTTATTGATTTTTTTAAAAATAATAAATTTAAAGTCATTCATTTATTTGGAAGCTAAAATATCTTGTTCCAAGTGAATATTCTAGTCCGAGCTCAAATTTCAATTTTTTTTGTTTTTTATTTGGGTATTTTTATTTTGTTTTATTTTTAAACTACAGACCGATAAGTAAAAATTATGCTAAATAATATAAAATTGTAATTTTTTTTTTGAATTGTTGTTATTTAATCTATAATTTTTATTACTCAATGTAATTTCTATTATTTAGTGGTGGCATGTTATATTTACAAACTTTTTTGTTTACAAACTATACTGTGTATGACCGGTCATACATTAGTGTAATTTGCAAAAAAAAATTTGTAAACGAATCATTCCCTATTTAGTGTATAACACTTAACATAAAATTTGTAATTAAAAAAATCACAATATTTGTTTTGAGTAAATATCAAAGTGAAATTTTTTAAAGAAGGTTTTTTAGCAATGATATTTTTTAACCAATGAGACTCCACAAAAGCACTTCAAATAAAACCTTATCCAATCCTTCAATTGATTTGACCCGACATAGGCCTTGTAACTGAGGCCACTCTATTTCAAAATTAAATGTTGTTGACCTTGTTATAAAAAAAATAAAAAATGTTGTTGACCTACCTTATTCAACATAACTTTAGTTTTAACATGTGATTTTCGAAAAAAATTATTATGCTCCTGGACCACTGTTGTCCTTCCATTTAAAAATTGCCACCTGTATTAATTAATTTATTTTTTCTTTTCTCATAATCATTTTCTCTCCTCGACTTTTTCTCTCACATCAGTCCCACCCAATTTTCCATGGTCCCCATCCATAATAACTTTGCTCGTGATTTTCATTGACAAAATTTTGTAATTGGTTATTTGATTTTTTTTGGCAAAAAATTCAAATATTATTTTTTAATAAATATATACGAAAACATAATCATTTTAAATGTAAATATGAATCTCTAGCACTCAAACATGCCTCACATGGGACCTGACGACGAGAGAGACATGTCCCACATGGGGCGTGACTCACTAGGTGCTGACATGAGGCACAAAAGTCAACAATTTGATTGTAAAACTTTAGAATGCCATAACTTTTGCTTGGGTGTTCGAATTAGGTAATTATTTTTTATTTCACATAACTTTTCGAGATCTATGCAATTAGGTCTCATTAGAGGGGATTTGGTGAATTTTTTTTCAAAATTTTGGATATTTTATAATAAAACTTTGGGAGGCCATAACTTTGGGCCCGAGTACCCGAATCAGTTTTTTTTTTATTCTGCATAACTTTTCGAGATGAATGTTTTGGCAAGTCCCCAGTCAAAAAAAAATTTCTTCCAAAAAGTTACTTCCTTATGTTCCGTTTAGGGTAAAAGTGGGATGAGCTGGGCCAAGCCTTATCCCGAAAAGCCCAAGCCTACGTCAAAAAAATTCAATTTGGCCTGGCCCAAGTCAAGTACGAGTCTAACTGTTTGTCTAACTTGACCCGTTTATAAAAAACAAATGGTCTGGCCTAGTCCGTTAACCTGTTAATTTTTAACTTCCAAGCACAACCATGAATCAACTTTATAAAATACTCAAATTTTGTTGCTAAACCAAAAATCATAATTTCAACGTCCAAATAGAATCATGACTACATTTGTATTTTTCTTATTAAAGAAATAACATTAATTTTTTGCCGATTTTTTATAGATAATGTAGAGGTGTCCCCGTACAATCTCCTTCAACGACCTTATTCTCATAGATCCCCTATGGTTAGCCTCTCATTGGAATAAAAGGTTTAGGAGAAAGGGTGAGACTAATCTCCTTTTAAGAGTGAGGCAGTTTCCCTCTAACTCTGTTGTTATTTGTATGATTAGAGTATTGATGTGACCGTTTTTTGAAATTTGATTATTATTAAATTATTTTTTAAAGAATAAATTATTATCTCATATTTTGTATTATATAAGTTAATTTTTAAAAAATAGAAAATTATTATTGATTTCATTTATATAAAAAGTTAAAACACCGGCATAAAAAGGTAAATTAAAAAATTAATATAATAACACTCAAGCATTTATACTTTTTATAGAAGTCATGTTCTTGTATAAGATTCTAAACATAAATAGAAAATAATAACACTGTAACTTACATGTAGTAATGGTTATGAAATATGGGATAGGTTATTGTGCCTACTCCCTTTTTGTCTATCCTTACCTACCTCTCTCATCACCGTTGGATTACAATTTGATCAAACGGTTCATACTGAAAACATAAATAAAATCCTTTTACTTCCTTTCTCTCTCCTCCCGCTTCTCTCTCCTCTTTTCTTATGCTACACCTAATTGAATTTTTTATGCTACTCATCGCCGATAAGACGCGCTTGTAGCTGTGAATTTTGGTTAAATTTTTGAATTTGTTAAATCATCTAACTAGAAAAGCACCATTGGTGACTTCCCCTTAAGATATAACTCGTGGTATTCATCTGATTCGTGTATTCATCTGACTTCCCCTGAATTTCAACGATATTAAAGGAAGGAATGCTATGTACCTTTCCTAAATGTTTTCAAGAATTTTGCATAGACGAATCAGATGAACTCGTATTATTTAAGTTTTGTACCTCATGATCCATGAGCATGTCCATTAGTCTATGAAATTTAATCAACAATATAGCTTCCTGTAATGAAATTTAATCAACAATATTAGACGATCCATGAATGTGCTATCACCAACCGTTGCTTTTTGAAATTCAGGGGAAGTCAATGAAATTCAAGGGTGCTTTTCAAGCTAGATGATTTAACAAATTCATAAATTTAACCAAAATTCACAGCTACAAGGGCGGCAGACATCGGCGATGAAGGGCATAAAAAATTTCAATTAGAAAGAGAGAAGGGGGAGGAGAGAGAAAGGAAATAAAAGGGTTTTATTTATATTTTTAATATAACCGTTAGATCAAATTGTAATTCAACGGTATAGAAGTTATGTTCTTGTATAAGATAAACATAAATAGAAAATAATGACACTGTAACTTATCGCATGAAATATATCAAAAGTGATAAGTTACACTTCAATTATCCATTAATATGATGATTACAAGATACATCAAAAGCCATTATAAACTAACTAGTAATCCAAATAAATATTTTACAACAATTTTGCAAAATTAACTGTCATATTAGTAGAATTCTTTGATTTATTTCTTTTTAAACTCTTAAACTACGATTTTCCCTAACATCCCACGTGTCTTGACCACGTCAGACACCAAGAATAAGTTCTGGTTTACTCCAATCCAGTCAATCAACCATAATATGCCTTGAATGGTGAACTTTTTTAATTGTAAACACTGCAATTTTTTTTTTTTATCGAAGAGCACTGCATTTTATAATGTAATTTATAGTTTTTTTTTTTTAATAATGATCAAATTCTAAACATTTTCCCTAATCTTAATTATAGATTACGACAACAACACGCATTGGTATCAACAAAAATAAAAAGGTTTAATTATTAAGAGTTTCAACATTAGTATAAAAAAAAAGTTTTCAAATCTTCCTAACCCAAGTTAGTCAACTCAAACCACTTTAATTATTGTAGTTATATAATCCACATGAGTTGTGATTGAACAATTTATGTAATGTCTTTATTTTACAACTTTGACATTGATATTGACATTAAAATTCTTAACTTTTATTTTATTATAAATGGGTGTTGTAACATTTATGAGTTGTTTAGGAGAACCAACCATACAAGATCTTAGTATAATGTTATCATTTCAAATATGTGGAAAATATTTATGAAAAAGAATAATATTAATATCTTGTAATTAACAATCACTATCACAATGACTTGAAAAATAAACCTCATGAAAAGAAAAAACATCTAATGATTGTAGGCTCTTTTAATGACGATATATTATTGTTGTTTTAATATACATGCTTATATAAAATTCCATTTTTATTTAACTTTGCGTTAAAAAAAAGTACAAGACATTACATGAAAATTAATCTCTTAAGTTTTTTTTTGGTGAAAAAATAATCTCTTAATTCAATGAAAACAACAAACCTCTAAAACTTCGCTTAAATTAAATTATAATATTTGAAGGTTATGTTTACAATTTTTTTTATTTAAATCTCTTATAATCATATTTTAATTATTGATTTTCGTTAATTTAAGTATTTAATGGTTATAATTTATTGGGTTATATTTATTAATTAATAATTAATTTCTAATAAATTATAACTACTAGATTAACTGAAATCAAGAGATAGGATATTGTTAGTTTGTTACTAGCAATTAGTGTTACTACCAATATCACTATCAGTTTATTTCACTGTTAGATTGATTTAACGGTGAAATTGATTAGTAGTAACATTGGTGATAACCTTATTCGGTTGTTACAATACCCTACCCCTAAATTATAACTGTGAAATTAATAGAAATCAAGAGATGGAATATTGTTATTAGCAATTAGTGTTACTACAAATATAACTATTAGTTTGTTTCAATGTTGGATTGATTATATTAATCCAACTTATGATTTAACTTTCTAAGGGGGTATAACACCTCATAAATCTATAAATGTATTGTTATATATGAAATGCGATTTAAAGGGTAGGATTAGTAAAAATCTTGAGATTATGGTCAAATTGTATAAGAAGGGTAAAATGGTAAATTACCAAACACGTAACCCGAGACAAGAAAAATTGAGTAGAAGGTTTCAAATGGTAGAAATAATGGCGGAAATGGATTCAGAACAAAAAATTGAGTGGATAGGAAAGTTTCAAAATTTTTGGTGAATAGTGATTTTTCCGATATAAAATACTGCGGTATAATTGTACCGATAAGTGTGAAAATATTATCGGTATTTTTAGGAAGTAAAAATATGACGTGAAGGAGAAAAATACGTAGGTTATGAATTTGTGGTTAAAATTAGGTGATTAATTAAAGTTAAATCGCATGTGGGACCCACCTATGGTCTTAAGTGACTTATGTGGTTCAAAATCATAATTTTTCCTCACTTTTCTCTCTCCTCTCTTTCCTTCCTCGTCGAGCAACTCCACCATTTTAGAGGGTTTGGAGCTTTGAATTTCCAACTCATTTTCTAGCTACTTTTTGTAAAGAACCTTGGGATACACCACCCCAAAAGCTAGCTCAAAGGGTGGGAGTGCCCAAGGCCTTATAAACTCCACATTAGTTGCTCTTCAACCAATGTGGGACTATATATCTCAACACTTTTAGCAAAAACCTCCAACTACAAAGTTGTTCCCCACACTCTTGTGAGTGACTTCCATGTAGAGTGCATTTTGTGGGGAGCATTGTGGAGGGAAATAATGCCCTAAAACAACCATGAATTTTGAGGTTTTTTGGAGAATTTTGATGACTTTTGGGTTGGTTCATTGCTTGGAGATCATTCCTTTGGATCATAGGAAGTTATTGGTGGTAAGATTTCTCACTCTCATTTAGTTTTCAATGAGATCATAATTCGGATGAAGGTATTGAAGTTGTAAATTGAGTTATGGTAGTTAGGAGCATTAAATGGTATGTCTCCTTTGGAGTTAAATGCTTAGAATGATAAATGATGATGATTGATGCAATAAAATTTATTGTGATTTGGAAAATTATAACTTAGTGAATATTGGAGTTGATATTGAGGATTTTGTGAAATAATATGGATGTAGGATCAGATGAATGAATTGTGGAGCATTGATATGAATTAATTGTATGATTATATAATGTGTAAAAGTGTGGAATTGGATTGGAAACCTTGGAGTACCATTCCTTGAAGAATTCGAACCATAAAGGGTTTGGAGGAAAAATGATGTAAAAATTATGTAGTTGAGGTTGTATGATTGTAAGTGGTGTTTAAATGGATGGTAGGTTGGTATGATGTTGTGGAATTGGAAGGGAGAATGTTGGATGTATTGAGTATGTGGTAATTTGACCTATAATGATGTATAAGGAAAAATAAGTGTAAATAGCCCTTTGGCCTAAGTGAATGAGTTTGTGTATAAGTATTTTGAAAGTGATCTGGTTGTCTTGAAATTGTATTGATGATCATGTTGTTTGATCATTATAGGTTTCCTCTCTCGGACTCTATAGAGGAGAATTAAGCTTGGAGCTTACGTTGTGGAGCATTGCTTCGGAGTTAAGGTAAACCTTAGGAACTTGGGTTTAGTCCCTTGTGTGCTCCACCACACCTAGTGCAAGGTTGTGGTTGGATTTTGTGTCTTTGGACATTGTGTGAATATGTATGTTCATGCATTATTGATTGATTGTGTGACATGCTTGGAGCATGTTGTGTGTTAAATTTTGTGATCTCTGGCCAGTAGACGTGTGTTGGTTTGGACTTCCGCTAGAGATATCCTTTGGGGATTCCGGTCGGGTTTTGTCGTGGGGCCGACTCGGGGAGCGGTAACAGGATGATCCAAACGTGGGACTTCCGTTGGATAGGGCTCATGAGGAGTTCCAATTGGGTTTTGCCATGGGGTCGTCTCTTCCATGGGAGAGGCACCAGGAAGATTCCGGGAGTTATATAATGGGGTCCTTGAACGGAATCCTGATGTGGATGTTCTTGGATTTGTCTCCAGTTGTTTGTGATATTGTATGTCATAATGTTAATTGTTAATTGTTAATTGTCGGAATCCTGATACATAATGTTAATTGTTGCACATTGAGTGAGCCATGGGGTGGAGTGATCCTCTAGTACCCTTGGTTTACTGAGATATATTTGTATATCTCACCCCGCGTTTGGGGACATCATTTCTGGTCATGTTGAGCATGGAGGAGTTGAGCATGAGGTGCACTTGGAAGGCATGACATATTGAAGGATTCCATTTGATGCACAAAGCATAGTGTTTAGTATTTGGACTTAGGTTATGATCTATTGCATGTTGATATTGCCATGCTTTTGGGTGTTCATAACTATATGCTAAGTCTTTGTAATTCATGTTTATTTTATGCCTCTTGTTTATATTTGTGTTTTGAGTGAGCATGAGACTTGTCCATGGCCACCTATATTGTATTTGATGCATTGAAAGACTTGTAATGTAAATGTGCCATTTGAGTTTTGAAAGGGCAATGGAATTGTGAAATATTGTAAATGATGCATTGATTAAGGAATATGCATGATGGAAGGGCCTAGAGCCTATATTAGACTTGGTGTAAGTAGTATGATGGGTAGGGAAGTGATACGAATGGATTACGTTAACCTTTTTGTGATTAAAATGCTGTTATCTGTCATTTTTCCAGTAGGGTAATCAATTACCTAATTCAGTAATCGATTACCTAAAACAGAGGACACAAAAATTTAGCCACTGTGAACAAAGTAATCGATTACCTGAGTATTGGTAATCGATTACATAGTTCAGTAATCGATTACCAATCTCAAGTAATCGATTACCAGAAGAGTAGTAATCGTTTTGAACTTTTGGTAATCGATTACCTCAAGAGTGGTAATCGATTACCTCAAGAGTGGTAATCGATTACCATAGTGTAAACTTTGAAAATAAGTATTTTTTTAAAACCTAAAACAAATGGTATTACATGGAGGGATTATAATTAGTATGTTTTATACTTCCGCGAGTTTTACATTTACAATTATGGTGTTGTTTTAATTATTTACGGAAATGGTTAATGTTAAATAACAAGGAATTCAAAAAGGAAAAAGTTTATCGGTAATTCAATTAACTCAATGACTGTGATTGTAACTGCGCTTAATATCATATGCAATGTTAACATTTCTGGTACATAACGGGCTGTTAGTGGGGGCGTTTGATATGAGAGATATTTTTTTTAACGAGAAAAAAAGTTATGGAGAATATGTTGGATTTTTTTATTTGGGTAAGTTACAAAAAGATGTTTGGTAGGCCAAACTTTTTACGGGGAAAGTTGAGTTATTATATTAATGCTATGATTGGTTGATTGTAAAATATACGTGAGAATGTGGAATAAAATTATAAAAGTACCCATCCTGTTTGAAAATTTGTTTTAAACGTTATTTTTATAGAGGAATGATATTCTAACTACCAAAATTTTCTACTACTAACTTAATACTTATCTAATCACCATTGAATTAAAGAGAGAGAATGCTAAAAAGTTTTTGAAAAAAGAGAAAAGGTTGATCCAATGATGATTAGATAGGTAGTGAGTTGGTAGTAGAAGATTTTGGTAGTAAGAATATCCTATCCCATTTTTATAATAGGATTGTCTGTGTGTCTAATATTTTTAAACGTACTTTTTATATTGTCGGCCAAGATTCTCAGTTGATAGATAAAAAAAATACCACCTCTCAAATTGTATTTTTTTTTTTTTTGTAATGTTCAGTTGAAAAAATTATTCATGGGAAAAATTTTATACCTGTATTTTTTAATTTTTCTCATACCAAATATGGTAAACCTATTTCCCCATTTCACTTTTCCAAGGATTCTATCAAAATCTTCATACCAAACATTTTCTAAATTTTTTTCTCCTATATTTAATACTTTAATTATACAAAGATAAAAATAACTATAACTGTTCAACATAATTATTTAGTGATAAAATAAATTAATACTGATATTAATAGTTACACTAATTTATAATAATATAAGATATTATAAATGAAAATAGATTTTACATATTTCTTTCGTACCCAGTAAGTAGAAAAATTTCACCCAACACTGTTACGCAAGTGATGACAACTCATTGACTCATCCTCATCCAAAACCACGCTATGTATTTGACATACTCTGCAATTTCAAGCCCATCACCACCATTCAGCTTCTTCCAGAATTAAGAGTCCCTCTCTTATCTTTAGATCAACACTCTCTTTGCTGAAAGGTAACATCTTTTTACACATCTCAAAGTGCACTTCTTTTTTAACTCTCTCCATGCCTATGAATTCATGTGTTTACAGTTTCTGTGTGCAACTTTGTAGCTTTTTTGCTGATACCAGCATGAATATCCTGTTAAAAGTCTTTTTTTTTCTTTCATATATCCTTATTTGGGTTTAGCTTTATTTGGTCATTAATGTTATTAACTGAGCAAAATACCCATTTTCTATCCTTTTCAACTTCGTTCAAATACCATGTCAATTCTGATTTTTAGTAAATTTATTGGAAGAAAAGTAGTAAGCTAGAAAAAGATATATTTTATTCAATTTTTTCTTTTTGGTAATATTTTGGGTTCTGTATTAGTCAATTTTCAAGTGACACAATTTTGTGAAGTTTAATGATTTTTATCTGAGGCTATCTGTTCATCATGTTTTTGGGTTGCCAAAGTTTTCAACTTTTTATGTTCCAGTTCTTTGATTGTAAGAGGGTCTATAATTTTTATTATAAAGAAAATAATTCCAACTTATTAATGTGCAATTTTCCTTGTATTCCTCCAAAATTATTCGATTTTTTGGGGAAAGCTAGATGCTTGAAGAATTTTCCTAGTGAGCTTTAGCTGTTTTGCTTCATATCAGGGTCTGATATTTAGGAATTATGTCTGAAGTGAAAAACAAAATGGATTTCATCGATTTGCTTGGACCTGACATGTCAGTAAAGATTCTCACCCATTTGGATGACCCTTGTGACCTTGTTCGTGTTTCTACTGTTTCCAGTTCTTGGCACCGATTTGGTAAGCCAATTTGGGTTTTAATTACTTGCAGTGATAGGATTTTATTGTGTTTTGGACTTTTGGTCCAAAATGTCTATATTTTTATTTGCTTAAATGCCTCACTTCTTTGGAAAAATTTTATGCATGATATGTTAAATTTGTTATGGCTTCTAAAATTTTAACTTCTCTAATGCTATATTATCCTGTAAAAATTATCTCTCTCTCTGAGGGGCTCATTGTTCTTTGCTTTTATTTTGCTATTAAAATGGTATGAATAGGCACTCTAAAAATTTTGCAGTTATCGAAAATGGCCTCTGCAAGCAACTTTGCTTGAAAAAGTTTCCTGAAATTTCTGGTGTTGCTCATGTCATTGAGGTAGACAACATGATTGAACCAGTAAGCAACGTGCTTGGAAGTTCTATGAATTGGGAGTGTCTTGAGAGAAATCATAATGTCTATGCATTTCTGGCTTCTGGTCTTACTCCTTCTATGAAGAAAAATTGCATCTCAAAAGCCATCAGTGCATCCAGCACTGATAACTACCCTGAAGAAAGTGTTCTGAATACATTGGAGCCTAGGGAAAGAACTGATTATAGAGCATCATACTGGTCAAGTGAAGGGGAAAATGATTCTTCTGTTCCTGAGACTTTAGTTTATAAGCTAATTTCCAAAATATGTCTTGTTACGGAGATTCATGTCCAACCATTCCAAGGTTAGCCTTGCAGCTAAGTTGATGAATGTGTGTATCAAGTTGAACTGAAAAATAAGTAATTTTGAGGTTCCTAAGCTTTTGCTTGATCAACTGACATAGAATCTATGTTTACTTATCAGCATATTTTCAGCATGGCCTCCCTATATATTCTGCTAAGGCTGTCCGATTCAAAATGGGCCATCCGAGATACCCAATGGAATTAGAGTCTCTTGTAGCTGATAATATTACTGCTAATCACGTGTTGGGGGATAATCAATTCGTATGGACATATACTTCACCTGAATTTCCAATGTTTCAGGTGAGTTGCACTGTTATCATGCAGGTTTTGCATATTCTTTTCTACTCTTTCGAATCACTCAACAAGGAGGAAGCTTGAGATTCATCTACTGATTTTTTCTGGGCATCATCGACTTATTCATGTAATGTAATTGTCATTGTGGGTTTAATTGCATTTTTGTATATATTTTAAATATCGTTATCTAATTTAATTATTTAATGCATTTATAGCATGAGACTTGATATGCAGCTTTTCTGGATTAATAGCAGATCTTCAGCTTGATTAATTGGCAGAATGAGACTAGAGAAGTATTCCTGTTAGTATTTAATGAAATGAATGCTTGATAATCACTCAGATCTGTGTTCTTCTTTTGGGTGTAGCAACATTGGTACCTGCTGAATATAGCAAGCATGGATTTGAAATTTATCCATTTTAGATTGATACTGCATTTTTTTAGCATATAATATTCCTTACATAAGAGGGTGATCCTAGAGTAGTGATAAAGCTACTCCTTTGTGATTGCAAGGTCATAGATTCGAATCCGTGAAACAGTCTCTTTGTAATATGCAAAGGTAAGACTGTGTACAAGGATTGTCTTCACCCTTCACCCCACCCTTACTAGTCCGGATTTAATGGGGAGTGATTTTTATAATATTCCTTGCATGTGAAACTTGTGATGATATACTGGCTCTACAGGAAAACTGCTTACAACAGTTCAAGCTACCTGAACCTGTTCTGTGCATTGGAGGTGTGCTGCTAGTTGAGCTGTTGGGTAGAGTTCAAAAACAAGAAATGGATGAATTATTCTACATATGGTTAGTTTTGCAAATCATATCTCTTTCCCTCTCGCATGCACGCATTGAATTAATGTTGTTTAGCTCAAATTTATGTTGACGACCATTATTGATTTATTGTTAATTGAATTGAAATTGAGAACTTGGTCAATTTCCCTTTCAATCTATTTATTCTTCAATTTGACACTCGTGCGTTCATGACATCTATGACCACTCATGAGTCATGGAAAGGGTTTTGATGGATGTAAAAATCCAATTCAACCCAAAAGCTTAACACGCCTCCTCACACGAAAGCCCACTGGGCTTGAAGGGTGGACAATGCACAGGCCCACCTACCTGTGCGAACAAAGAAATTTCACTTGAAAGAAAGTGGGGTGAGGTGGGGGTGTGTGGGGGGGGGGGGGGGGGTGAGGATCGAACCCAGGACACGAGGCTCTGATATCATGTAAAGACGCACTTCAACCCAAAACCTTAAGGTATTAGGTAAGAGCCTTTTTAATGATTTATATTATAATCTCTAACACACCCCCTCACGCAAGAGCCTTTTGGTCTTGAAGCGTGGATATGGCACAAGCCCATTATTGGTCTGCCTTGTGCTGCACAAGCCCATTTTTGTGTTGCTTCGTGCTTTTCTTAATTCCACCTGAAAGTGGGGGGCGGTGAGGATCGAACTCGTGATCTCGTGGTCACTCAAGCTCTGATACCATGTAAAGAACCAATTCAAGCCAAAAGCTTAAGCTTTTAGGTGAGGCTACATTAATGATTTTATATATCTCAACAATGGAAGTTCAGCATATTATTCTTGGCATTTGTATTCCAAAGATGACAACTAATGCAATGAAACATAAACATTTAAAATATGATATACTGCTACACCCTATGTTGAATAATTGGTCAAAGAACCGAAACTTCTTTCTTTTAGAGCTCTTTCTCGTAGTTTATTGTCTACAGCTTATTAGTATTGTCATTTGTTTCCTGCTTGAACAAATTTTCTTTGATTCTATGTCTAGTGACTTTAGAGGTATAGCTCAGTTGGCAACTATGAACCACCGACACTTCAAAAACCCTGACATGTCGTGTCCGACACTTCCTGACATTCTCCGACACTCGCCGACACTTCAACACGCGTTGTAGAGACTCAAAAAAAGATTCAAAGGATGCGTTGTGTTGCGTTTTTAGTTCCAACTATTAGATTCGTTGGATTACGATTATCATTTTATTGAGTTTAATATAAATATTTGGGATATCTTATGTTTCTTTGCAAAATTGATGGCTATTATAAGTTTAGCTTCATTTTTTTGTTAAATTATTGAATATTAAATATAATATACACTACATAAATTAAAAATATTACTTAATATCAAAACGTGTCCTAATGTGTCGAAATACGTGTCAGAGTGTCGTGTCGTGTTGTGTCCCGTGTCGGTATCGGTGTTACATAGGTTGGCAACACAGTCTGAGTAGGTGAGGAGAATCTGGGTTTAATTCTTATCAAATATATCTTTGAGGAGGAACGAAGAATTTTAACTATGACTAAGCCTTAACTTGGGATTAGTCTCATAATCGGCTTTAAGAGTTGAAGCTTGTGGAGATACTCGGGAGGTTGACTCGCCTCGAGGTAATTAGGGTCGGTATATATATATTAAAAAAAAAAAAGGAACTAGATTTATTAAGCTCAAATGTTTCTTTTTTCTAAGAAAAAAATTAAAAAAATTATGATAAGTTTGCTTATCTGTTTTCCAACTGTGATGAATTGGATAACTGTGGTGCAGCATCTCCCATGTTCAAGTTGTGGGACGACCACTTTCACCAGCATTTGATGTCAAAATTCATCATCCATCAGGAAAGTGTACCTTGAAATACTGCCCTCAAGCAGATAGTTGTATGTCTTCAACATCATCATCATCATCATCAACAAGAAGGGACTCGAGCAATCCTTCGCGCCTGCGAGCATTAACCTCGAGTTTAATGCAGAGGGGTGTGAGACGTTGGGAGCAAATTATCTTGGGTGCACTGCTCGGTTCTGGTTCTGTTGTAGTTGATGATCAATAGAATGTAAGAGAATAAAGTACTTCAATTCTCAAAGATATTGGGAAACCTGTGTGTACATGTGAGCTGGATTTTAATAAGCATTAGGAATCAGTTGGTTTTGGCTGGTAGATAATAAGTCAAACTCAAATTTGTGCAGGGCCAAACATCTGTATAGTATGTGTTCTGCACAATGAATAGTGGGTCTAGTTGCAGAGTTTGATCTTTATCAATTTCTGATCATGATCATGATCATATTTGTACATTTTATTCCTTCTAATAGCAGTTATAATAATCTTGTTAATTATTAAATCAGGTCTCGGAAAAGCATTGCTAATTTACTATTGTAAATTAGATTCACCTTAAGCATTATGTTAGTATGATTAGGAATAATCAGACACATAAGACCTTAATCTTGGACGTTAATGATGTTTGAGAGTGAGTAGAGTTAGAAATCATTTCATTCATAATCAAATTAAAGGATCTTGGAAGACCAAAGTGTAAATTGATATTATTGTCTCTTTATATGTATTCAAATTTATTTATCTTAACCTTATTGCATGTATGCTTGTTGAAACTGATTTAAGATATCGATTTTCAAAAACAGTTGCATATGCATTTTCAAGGAGTCTCTTCAATTCCTTTTCTAATGAGAGTTTATTTTCTTTTGGGTTTTATTACTTATATTTTGATTTATTTAATTTTTCTTAATATTATTGTGTATCAATTCTTATATTTTTAAATTTCTGTTTTTATAATTTGTATTCGTCATAAGATGTTTCGATTCTTTATTAAAAATTGATTCTTATAAATTCTTATTCAGGTATTAGTTCAGGGGAGAGCAAACAAAGCTTTAATATTATAAAATTATGAGATCTATACATAAGGGAAAAAATTATAAATATCAAAACCTAAATGAGGGAGAAAAAAACAAACAAACAAACAAGAGAATGAAACTATGAAGTTTGAACCTATTACCTTCTGCAAATTATTGAAGAATACTGTTATTTATATATATTTTATTGGGCCATTATTATATATTTTTTAAATAAAACAAGAGAAAGTATATTTTTTCAATACTCTATTTTTCCAACTGGAAAAAGTTCAGGCGGGTGTGTCAATATTGATGTACGAATTATAAAAGCTTTCACTTAGTATAATAGTATCATATACAAATTCGATAACGTAAAAACTGCAACTTTTTTTTTTTAATGAAGAGCAACGAATTGAATAATGTAATTTAGTGTTTTTTTAATAATAATCAAATTATAAACATTTTCCCTAATCCTAATTATATATTACGAGAACAATACGCATTGGTATCAACAAAAACAATAAGTTTTTTTTTTTTTTTTTTGGTGAAATAAGGTTTAATGTAACAAACAAGATGTTATATATCTTGTTTGAATTTTCTAGCTGTTACGTTTATATTCTAGCTGTTACGGCTGTTACGTTTATTTTCTAACTGTTACGGTTGTTATATCTTTTGTATTTATACACTAAAAAGAGCAATGAACAAGAGCAGAAAAATAGCAATTGCTGTATTCATATCCAGTAACCAATTTGTCTATTCCGCAGTTCTATCATGGTATCAGAAGAAACGATCTAGGTCCCTTATACTTTTCTTTGCTTCAGCCTTTCATTTTTTTTTCTATTTCTGTCATCATGTCCAACGCAGAAAACATTGATCCTCCTCCCAATTCCTCATCCACCAACACTCCACCATTGTCTGGCACTGTCCAAACTATAAAAACAACTGATCCTCGTTCTCCTTTCTACCTCTCCTCTGCTGATAGCCCTGGTGTTCTTCTCACCAACATCCTGCTACGTGGTGAATCCAATTATGATACATGGAGCAGGGCTATGAAAAACTCACTGGATGCCAAAAATATACTCGGTTTCGTGTTGGGTACCATAGATGCTCCAACCGAAGCTGAGTCTGATGAAGCCCATGCGTGGCGCATGTGCAATTCCATGATCTCCGGATGGATCCATAACACCATTGATCCTCAACTTCGTCCATTTATCAAATACTTTTCCACAACTAAGCAACTCTGGGATGATTTAAAGGATAGGTATGTTGTTGCAAACATCCCTCGCATTTACCAATTAAAGAGTATTCTTCCCTCCATCAAACAACAAGGTTCCTCTATCAGTCATTATTACACTCGTCTTTGAGCTATATGGGATGAACTCGAGGAGCACTACACGTCTGACCCTTGCTCTAATGGTGACCAATGTCCTGCAACTAAACTCCTCAACACCATTGTGACCAACGATCAAATTTACCAATTTCTCATGGGACTTGATGAAGCTACCTTTGGCATCATCCGTTCTCAAATCCTAAACACCAACCCATTGCCCAACCTCAATCGTATATACTCTATGGCAACTCAAGAGGAAACTCACAAATCCATTGTCCGTGCCACTCCTGGTCGAGTTGATGCTGTCGGCTATGCACTCCAAACCAAGCCAACACCAGCAAGGGCAGCCCCTCCAACCCGTGTTTGCACACACTGTGGCAAACCTAATCATGACATCTCAAAATGCTTCTTTCTTCATGGATTTCCTCCAAAGTCCTCCAGCAAGGATCGTTTCAAAACTCGCAACAATTCGGCCTCAACTCATGCTGCACTAATGCCAGGACTTCTGCAAACCCCCTCAACTGCAAATGCTGCTGCACCTTTAACTCCAGATGTTGTGCAGAAACTATTATCTCTCATTGACAAGCCTGTTCCTGATTCTCAAAACTTAACTGGTAATGCTTCTATATCTTCTTGGTTAATTGATAGCGGAGCTTCTCAACATATGACAGGTAACCGTACATTGCTTCATGATTTTAATACCATTGCTCCATCACCGGTTGGATTACCAGATGGCTCCACTACTGTTGCGCAACAAGAAGGCACTGTCTTTCTTTCTCCAGAATTAACATTGACCAATGTTCTCCTTGTCCCCAACCTTACTTGCAATTTACTTTCTGTCTCCCATTTATTAAAATCTTCTCACGCTACCATCACCTTCAATAATTCCACTTGTTTTTTGCAAGACCACATTTAGAAGACGCTGATTGGATTGGGTAGCTTGGATAATGGTGTATATGTGTTTCACCCACCCACACGTCAAGCGTTCACAACTCATGTAAACCCTGATTTATGGCACAAACGTCTGGGCCATCCTTCCTCCGATGTTCTTTCTTTTCTTCCTTGTAATTCTTCTGGCATTAGCAAAAATAAGGTTTTCTTCTGTGATGTATGTTCACGAGCTAAAATGACTCGATGCCCATTTCCTTTAAGCAGTAATAAAACATCTATTTCTTTCCAACTAGTACATTGTGATATATGGGGTCCGTATAGCATGTCAACAATCACCGATTCTCATTACTTTCTTACAGTGGTTGATGATTTCAGTCGAAATACATGGGTTTATCTTATGGCTGAAAAATCTGAAACTAACAAAATTCTAACTCGATTCTTTGCTATGGTAACAACACAATTTGGCAAGAAAGTACTGATGTTTAGAACTGATAACGACACTGAATTTTTATCCCATTCCATGCACAATTTATACTCCAATCTTGGCATTATTCATCAAACTTCATGCATTGACATTCCTCAACAAAATGGACGTGTGGAACGTAAGCATCGAACAATCCTTAATGTGGCCCGTGCAATTCGGTTCCAAGGAAATCTGCCGGTACAATTTTGGGGAGAATGTATTCTCACTGTTGCACATCTTATTAATAGAACTCCAAGCAAACTTCTCCATGGAAAAACCCCTTATGAACTACTTCATGGTCATCCTCCATCCTATTCTCATTTGCGTACGTCTAGATGCTTATACTATGCCTCTATTCGTCCTAAACCTTCAGATAAATTTGTTGCACGCTCCATACGTTGTATTATGCTTGGTTATCCTTATGGGAAAAAGGGATGGAGATTCTTGAGTCTTGATACAAATAATATATTTGTATCCCGTGATGTTCATTTTCAGGAATAAATTTTTCCTTTTGTTAATGCCTCTTCACGCAACTCCACTTATACTCAACCTGAAGTACAGCTACCAACCACAATTACACCAGCTGAAGAACACACCGATTTATCACAAAATTCAGCATCTCCTCCGATTACTACTTCCCCTCTTCCTACGTCTCTTCAACCAGACATCTCCTCCAACGACAGGGGGAGTTCTGATTCTCCTACATCTCCAGACTCTACCTTACCTGATCCACCAACACCATCTGAAATTGAATCTCATCAAAATGACAACCCTTGACAACAACGCAGCCGTCGTCCTCCACGGTATTTGGAAGACTACACTTGCAACCATATATAAACACATGTACATCAATCCAAGTCATCTACTCCATCGGTCTCTTCTGGTGTAAGGTATCTTATTCAAAACCTTCTTTCTTATTCACCTTTTACTTCCAAACACAAATTTTTTGGCAGCTTTGTCTACCGAAGTTGAACCCTCCTCTTATAAACAAGTCGTGACTGATCCAAGATGGTGTGAAGCAATGCAAGCTGAAATCAAGGCACTTCAAGATAACAACACATGGTCACTTACTCATCTACCTTCCGGAAAACATGCGATCCCTTGCAAATGGATCTTTCGGATAAAATATAAATCTGATGGTACGGTGGAGCGTCTCAAAGCTCGCCTTGTGGTTGCTGGTAATCATCAGGTGGATGGTGAAGATTTTATAGAAACTTTTGCACCTGTTACTAAGACGGTAAGCGTCCGAACTTTCCTTTCAGTTGTTGTTGCAAAGAACTGGGAAATTCATCAATTAGATGTTCACAATGCATTTCTGCATGGTGATCTCCACGATGAGGCTTACATTCTTCTTCCTCAATGTTTCCATGCTGCATTCCCATCTCAAGTCTGCCGTCTACGTAAATCCCTCTATGGTTTACGTCAATCACCAAGGAACTGGTTTGCTAAACTATCCAAGTCACTGATCGACTATGGTTTTGTTCAATCCAAGGCTGACTACACTCTTTTCACTTTTACTCGCAATGATGTCTTCTTGGCAATTTTAATCTATGTTGATGATATTTTATTAGCAGGCACAAATTCTGCAGCTTGCACTAAACTAAAGTCCTATCTTAATCCTTGCTTTCAAATCAAGGACCTTGGCCCGTTGAAATATTTTCTGGGGATTGAATTTGCACGTAACTCTTCCGGTCTATTTATGACTCAACGAAAATATGCAACTGATATTCTGAATGAAGCAGGCTTACTTGCATGTAAACCGGTTGAATTTCCTATTGAACCAAATCATAAACTAGCAACTGTTGAAGGACCTGACTATAACGATCCTCCAAGGTATCGTCGGTTCATAGGCAAGCTTATCTACCTTACTATCACTCGACCAGAGTTATGCTACACGGTCCATGTTCTGTCTCAATTTAAGCAGCAACCCAAATTGGATCATTACAATGTTGTTGTTCGATTATTACACTATATAAAGGCTAATCCTGGTCAAGGACGTCTTCTCTCTTCATCATCCGATCTCCAACTTCATGGCTACTGTGATTCTGATTGGGCCAGTTGCCCCATTACTAGAAGATCAGTTACTGGTTATTTTATTCAACTTGGGTCTTCTCCAATCTCCTGGAAAACTAAAAAGCAGCCAACTGTCTCACGCTCTTCAGCTGAACCTGAATACAGAGCTATGGCTTCTGCAACCGCTGAATTGGTTTGGTTAAAAGCTTTTCCCAATTCTTTAGGAATTTCTCATTCTTCACCTATGCAGCTATTTTGTGACAGCCAAGCTACTTTGCATATAGCAGCTAATCCTGTTTTCCATGAAAGAACCAAACACATTGAGCTGGACTGTCATTTCGTACGCGATCATGTCATTCAAAGAAACATTGCTACTGCTCATATAAGATCATCCGTCCAGCCAGCTGATATTTTCACCAAAGCGCTTGGCAAACGACCTTTCACTTCTCTGCTGTCCAAGTTGGGTATTTGCAATCTTCATACTCCAACTTGAGGGGGAGTGTAACAAATAAGATATTATATATCTTGTTTGAATATTCTACCTGTTACGTTTATTTTCTAGTTGTTACGGCTGTTACGTTTATTTTTTAGCTGTTAGGGTTGTTACATTTATTTTCTAGCTGTTACGGTTGTTATATCTTTTGTATTTATACACAAAAATGAGCAATGAACAAGAGCAGAAAAACTGCAATTGCTGTATTCATATCCAGTAACCAATTTGTCTATTCTACAGTTCTATTCCACAATTCTATCATTTAATTATCAAGGGTTTCAACATTAGTATAATAAAAAATAACAAGAAAACAAAGGGCCTGCTTAAAATGTATTTTAAAAAATACTTTTTTGATTTTCAGAAAAAAAAATGTTTCGTAATACTTGTTTTAATAGTTCCGAAAATCATAACTATTTTTTTTTATAATCAAATTTAAAGAACATTTCTACGTTGTTTTTATTTTATGTTTTGACTTTTAACTTTCAAAATAAAAAAGATATAAAAAATAATATTTCATTAACTATTTTACAAAATAATTTAAAAAAAAAGTCAAACCACTTTAATTATTGGAGTTATGATCCACGTAAGTTGTGATTGAACAATTTGTGTAATGTCTTTGTTTTCCAGCTTTGACATTGACAATATAATTCTCAAATTTCATATTATTAATGGGTCTTGCAACATTTATGAGTTCTTGATGAGAACCAACCATACAAGTGCTTAGTATAATGTTATCATTTCAAATATGTGAAAAATATTTATGAAAAAGAATAATATTAATATCTTGCAACAATCAATGTCACACAATGAACTCCTCTTATGTGTGCTTGCATGCATAGCTTGTCCTAAGTTAAGATAAAGGAGGAAAGTTGGCATCAAGTATAATGAGCCGACGATAAAAAGTAGCTATATTTATGAGACGAACCCATATGATTTTTCGTTACGGCATACCTTTTTATAGAGACGGATTGTATCTGGCCCAAGGTGTAGTGAAAAATGGGCTAGGGCCTTTGCCACAAGGCAAGGCGCTGAATTGATCTCGAGATGTAGTGATAAATGAGCTACGGTCCTTGCCTCAAGGCATGGCTCCAATTCTTCACTCGGATTTTAGGTCAGGGTCCCAACACGCAGATGGGCGAGTGTAGCGAGCAAGTACAACCCAGCGTTTAAGGATGCGATTGGGAAGTTAGAACATAGGAACATTAATAGGTAAATTGAGGGAGTCAACAGATGATTTTGCTAGAAGGAAAGTGAATATTATTTGCTTGCAAGAAACTAAATGGGTTGGAGAAAAGGCCAAGGAAGTGGATGGTACATGTTTCAATTTGTGGTACATAGGTATAAACAAGAGGCGAAATGGTATTGGAATTATAATTGATAAGATTTTCAGAGATAAAGTTGTTGATGTCAAAAGGAAATGCGACATGATTATTCTGGTTAAGCTTGTAGAGGATGTACATGTTTCAATTTGTGGTACATAGGTATAAACAAGTCGAAATGGTATTGGAATTATAATTGATAAAAGTTTCGAAGATAAAGTTGTTGATGTCAAAAGGAAATGCGACATGATTATTCTGGTTAAGCTTGTAGTGAGTGGCTTAATATTGAATATCCTCCATGTATATGCACCCCAAGTTATATTGCAATCAAACGATAAGAACCATTTTTGGGAAGATTTGGAGGAGGTTTTAAGGGGAATACCACGAGGGGAGAATATTTTCTTAAGGGGAGACCTAAATGGTCATGTTGGCAAAAGAAGTGGAGGATTTGATAGAATCCATGGAGGTTTTGGCTATGAGATGAGAAATGAGACTAGAAAAGATATCTTAAACGTTACACTAGCCTACAATTTGATGCTAGCGAACACCTTTTTTTTCGAAAAAAGGAGTCACATCTAATCACATATTGTGAACAGCTAATTTTATCCCAAATATTTAAAAATAACAAAAGTTAATTCAAATTATGAATCCTATTTTGAAATAAATATTATTATGTATTAAAAGCAATTCATTTTTTTATTTTTCCAAAAAAAAATGTAAAGAGAAGGTATTCATCATCGGTATCCCCAATATTTTCATCAATGTCAATATCACACTACTCAAAAGGGAGCAACTCAGCAAGTTGTCGCCTGCAAGCTGGCTCACTTTGCTTAGAGAAAAGACTAGAGAACAAAAATAGGAAGGAAGTAAAGTTGAGAGTTGGAAGCAATGCCAACGAAGAAATTAGAGAAGACTATTTAGTTTGTCTCGCAATGCATTGAAGGACGTTGCATCCCATTTGCTGCAGATCTCAAGATAGATGCATCATCCATTCTCACCAAGGCTAAAGATATGGGGAGAAAAAAAGGATAGACGAGAGAGAATCAGCGACACACACACGAAGAGAGGAGATTTTTTTTCTGAGAGGAAACACACCAAAGAGAAAGTGTTCTTGGAAGAGGTTGAGAAAAGTAATGGAAAATCTTCACAAGATGATGGGTGTCAATTAATGAAAAGAAAGGGGAGTTTCAAGACATAAACACCCTTTGTGCATGCATGAACACCTCTTTCATTTTCCTTACCTGGGCCGAGAAAATGATTCGCCACCATTATAAAATTTCCCAACTTAACTCCATCTCTTCACCCATTTTCTCCTCTCCTAAATGAAACGGAGCCATCACTGCCATTTTCTTCTTCTTTTCTATTGGTCCTTTCTCACCTTTTCTTGACTCCTAATCAGGTGAAGGTAGTGGAGAGCTTAGGAACGGACATTCAACAACCACAAGAAGAGTCTCGGTAGTGACAAATGAAGAAATGGCTGAACCTAGTGCAAAGAGCATTAATTAATTGATAGGTGCGTAGTCCGGTTCCCTTTTGCTGCGTGTGACTATTTTAATAGGATTACAGGTTGTTTTGTAAGACCACTTTGATGGTGTTTCCAAGTGATGTTGATGTATCTTGAAAATGGAGGATTGTTTAGGGGCTTTTTGACCACTATAGCCTTTTTTTAATAATTAATTACCAAATTTATCCTATTTATAAACTATTTCAAAATTTTAACCTCTTCAGAAAACATAACACCAATCTGCCCCTGTTTGACCGTTGACCATGAAGCCTACCAGGGTACACCCCTCCCTACCCGGGTATATTTCTTGAATCTGGAAAAATGTTTGAATTATTTACCTGGGTAGGGAGGGGTGTACCCAGGTAAATAATCAGACTCTTACCCAAGTTGCAAGGAGAGGATTAATATCATCCAGCAAAAGTTGCATTGTCAAATTGTGGTCTTGCCATAACTCTGCCTCTTTTGAAGCCGAAAAAGGATATGCCCGGGCTCCCCAAATCTTGATCATATCAAGAGCATTGGAATTTGTAACATTCCCATTTGAATCCACTGTTACCATGATGGACTCATCCTTGTAGTTCCATTGTTCCTTAATGTACTTCACCATTGTTGAGCTAAGTAACCTTGGTTTACAAACAGCATACCAAGGCAAGGAATCTGATAGAAAATTGAAACTAATCTCTTCAGCATCAGTCCATGTATCAGAAGATGGAAAGGGAATTCACACAATCTTATAACTGTCCCTCAGCACCTCGTTCAAAGGATGATCATATGTTTGCTGAACCAGTAAGAGTAATTCTTCCATGATGAGTAGCTGCGGCTTTGAGATCAACAACAGAACTATCTTATTTTTCAGTTCAGACACTCCAAGCTGTAGATGACAGACAATAAATATCAGAAACTGTAAAATACTGTCAGAAAGTCTTCATTTTCTTTTTTTGGTTCTGCAATGTCTTTCACAGCACACAAATGACAATTAAAGAGCATGATACCTTTGGTAAGGGTATGATTATTTACCCGGGTACACCTTTCTCTGCCCGAGTAAATAATTCAAACATTTTTTCGGATTCAAGAAATATACCCGGGTAGGGAGGGGCGTACCCGGGTAGGTAGAAAATTTCAAAATATACCCGAGTAGGGAGGGGTGTACCGGGGTAGGTTTCATGGTCAATGGTCAAACAGGAGCACATTGGTGATATGTTTTCTGAAGAGGTTAAATTTTTGAAATAGTTTATAAATAGGGTCAATTTGGTAATTAATTATTAAAAAAGGTTATAGTGGTCAAAAAGCCATTGTTTAGGTGTATCTAGTTTCTGTTTTACATAGGTATAGCATTCACTAAAGTTCAAGCCATGTAGCCTTTCTTTTTATTTTCTTATTAAGAATAAATAAAAAATTAAAAGTTAGGTTAATGGGCTCAAAGGATATTGATCATCATGGAGACTGCACAACTGCCATTTATGTTAAAATCCATCGCCTCTGCCACATATCTTGTTGTGCATGGGTCAGGTTAGGTCGGGTTTTTGTGTCGACCCGACCCAACTTGGTTTTATAGGTCAGGTATTTTATTTCGACCCAGTTTAATTTAATCTAAGTCTGGTCTGATCCAGTTTGAATTTTTTTGAACTGGTTCAGAATAAGGACATATATTATCTGACTTGGTTTCCGAAGTGGGTCTAACTTGATTTTAAAATCAGGTTAAATCCGACCTGACCCGCTTTTGACTTGGTTTCAAAACTTGCTGTTGATTAATTTTTTTATAGATATTGATTTAATTTCTAAACTCATATAATTTAATTAATTATTTGTTTCAAAATATATAAATTATATAATAAATTTGATATTTGTTGAATAAATAAAGGAATGTAATTTTTTTATACATCATTGTTCTCATCTTACAGTTGTTACAACTGAAGAAGGCTTTTCATTCTTAATGGATTTCCCTTCCTCACTGTTTCCCATGAGGTAAGAACCAAAAGGAAAACACTAAGTGGAATACTTCCTGAGAAATTATTCAACTGCATTAAAAGATGCCATGTAAGTTATTTCAACAAGAAATTGATACAAGGAAGACAAGTCAAAATTCATAAACCAAGGTTCATGCACTTCAAAACCTACTTGTTATCTTAGACAAATACCGGCACAAAATAATCTTATACTTTAAAATTGTAAACAGGTTATAACGGCAAGAAAAACAAAGGAAAAAAAAATAGAAAAGAAGAACAATTTCATCATTTCTAATTATTGTTTCACAAAGAAAACGACAACATATATTACAAAATAACTACATTAAAGGTGTGAAAGAGGTTCTAGGCTTCTAGCAATAGTATAATAGCAAGGATAAATTCAGTTTTACTCGGTTAATGACTACATAGCAACAAACAACATATATTACAATGTAACTTCTTATGTTTGATACTATGACTTTGTAAACTACTATAAAGATGGCATCATACAACTATTACAGTTTTCTAGCCAAGGACCACAAATAAACCGAAATCAAAGACTTAATATTATAGTCAACGACAGAATGGTAGAGGGTCATTTATGTCTATTTGGTAAAGAATCCTAAACCCCCAAATTGCCTTATTTCCCACAGAGAGAAAAGAGAACCCTAAAAAAGAAAACTATAATTGTGATTTCTTGTTTTTGTTTTTATATAATGGGCGTGGGTCAAGTTTCGGGTCAATTATTAAAATTAGTCAGGTTTAAAACTGATCCAGATAAAAGTGAAACATTGCTTCTTTGTAGGACGATGTGCAATTGGCGTCCTGATGGGCCACGTTCCAATGGGCGGCTGGTGTATCTAGAGGACTTATGGGTTTTTCTGTCCTCGTCAACTTGATCCTTACTTTTACTTGCTTTTTTCTCCCGGTTGTTGGAGTCATCAGCTCTGCTCCCCTTATATTCTTTGATCCGCATAAACTCTTGGGCTTTTTTCTTGACCTCTTCTAGGTCCGTTATCTTATGGTGAGCTAGTTCGTAGGCGAACGCCCCTTGTCTCAAGTCTGACAGGAATATGTGTACCTGCAATTTAGGGTCTAGGCCCTGAACCTGCAAAGCTTCTTTAACAAAGCGGTCTAGAAAGGATCGAAGGGATTCCCCTTATTGTTGGAAAAAAATTTCAAGGGAATGAATAGACTTGGGTACAGGGCGACTTGTTGCGAAATGAGTTTGAAACTTGTTCGCCAAATCATCCCAGGACGCAATGCTACCGGTTGGCAAGGTGGTGTAACATGTCAACGCTCTCCCACCCAAAAGTGTGGGGAAGGTCCTACACATGAGGAGATCAGTCTCGCCATGGAGGGTCATTGCCGCTTCGAACTTTTGGATCCATTCGAACGGGTCAGTATCACCAACATAGGTGGTAATATTGGAGGGAGCTTTGAAACCCAAAGGGATAGGGTTTAGGCACAGTTATCAGTTAGAGGTTTGTTACATCCGGAAGTATTGGCGGGTGTGATTCGTAAGTTCAAGTTATGCGCGTGTAGGCAAGGAGGGGGATGGGGTGCCTGAGGGGCTTCGATAGAGAATGAGAGGGCTGGGGCATGCTGGATGTCGTGTTGGGGGGTGGAACTATATGTGCTCCTTGAGGTTGTGGGATGACCAGGTTATGTGGCGGTACCGCATAGCCATGAAATGGGAAAGCGGTGGCGTATGGCGGTACGGGGAAAGGGGGACCGGCGTGATGGGTGTAAGGTTCAGGGGCATATCTGGTGACTACTGGCACTCTGTGTTCGTTGTACACAGCTCTAGGTTGGCTTCAGGCTAGCTGCTGATACATGAGGGGTAGAACTGTTTGTGGGACTGTAGTAGGGAGCGGCATTCCATAATGGACTCCAGGTGGTGGAGGTTGAGTTGGGGCTAAGTTTTCTGCTTGAACCTCACGTATGGCTACGCGACGATCCAGTTGTGTTACTCTGGCGTTAACTACTGGTACCTACGCTTCATTGTAGCACCGGTGGGAAAGCTTCACCAGCTGCTTGCTCAGTTGGGGCTGACTGTATGGATGGCGAGGAGCTGGAGTGGACTGTTTGTGCATGACCTTCGGGGGTGGAGGCTCTAGTCTGTTCTGCTCTTCTCGTAGTGACAGCCATGTTTGCTATGGAATAGGAACTGCCTGGTGTAGACCTTCGGTAGGGGAGTGAGAATAGAAGTTATAGTTTCCCACAGACGGCGCCAATGTACCTTAGGAATCTATAAGCCCACTGTGTTCCCTATGGGGATAGAGTCACTGTATGGATTATACCTCTAGCGAAGGTAGAAACCAAGCTAGAAGGCACTGTTCCAAGTATAACGCAAGCACATAACAATGGGGGTAAGGTGTGTGTAGGTGTGACTCAATGTAAATGGGCAGAATAACGATACATAAGATACCTTTCTGGTGTGAGGGATGGGGGTATTTATAGGGGAATGAAGGTGCTATTCCCCTGCGGGTTGGTGAGGAGGGAGTCAACCCTCCTTGGGATCGGTCGGGGGGGGGGGGGGGGCTGTATCGCTACTATGATAGGAGTGATACAACCCCTGTGCATGGCGACATCATCATATGACAGCAGGATAATTTTCACTTATGGCATCTGGGGTGGTCTCCCAGGGAGGTGGAATCCCAAGGTGAGACGTTATCGTGTCTCACCTAGGGAGTGCAGCGCCCTCTAAGGACAAGGAGCTGGATGACTGATAAAGCTGACGTGGATAAGGGTGAGAGGTTCTAGGCCTAGTCCATTGGGCCATTGTGGCGTTGGGCCATCCGGAACACTTGTATTGAGAAAACCAATTATTATATTCTTTTGACATTTTCATTCAACACTTTTCGATTATTTGGTGAAATCTAATGTAAATCTCACTAAATAAGGTGGATCCCCTCTTTATTGACGGGCCTTTTATAAGTTTACATTCAATAAAAAAGAGAGTAAAATAGAAGTGTTAAAATGAGTGTCAAATATATAGTATGTTTCTAATATCCCCCTCCTTGAGATTAGGTATCAAAGTTTGTGTTAAAATGTACACCTACTGGTAGGGAAAATAAATTTTGGAGTTCAAAGTTAGTAGTTTGAATGCTTACACAAATTTCAGTAATTCTGACAAGTAGTAAACCCAAGCAGTTCAATTCAATCAAAAGGGATAAACATCTCTATTTATCTAATAAACGAAATCAATCAAACTGTAAGGAATGCTAAAAGTTAATTATGCATTATAAGTTAAATATTGAAGTGCAAGAAACTAACAACTCTAGCAGTACGATAACTGTAGCATTAGTCTCGCTCAAGAACTCTTACAGCTAAGTCCTCCTCCATGTGCATGCAATTACTTATCAAAATACTACCAATCAACGTCACATGGAGTACAGGTAAGCAGTATAGGATTTCTCCCATACATGATACTAAAGGTTGTAGACTTTAGTCGATTTGCTATTTCGAATTTAATAGTTATCCATAAAATAAATGAAGAGGCCCATTAAAACCATTTCGAACTTGGTTGGATTAAACTTGGTTGCACAAAAGAAAGACATAAAGAAAACAAAGCAATAGGTGAACATAAAATGTTGTATAAGGTAAGAATTGTTCTTCAAATTGTCCAGTAGATTACACTTGCAGGCTAGACAAAAACCCTCAAATCAAATCTCTAAACACCTACTCAAAAGTCGCAACAAGTTCCATCAATAAAATGAGCAGGGAAACCAAGAAAAGAAGCAGCAACTATTCAAAGTATCCTGTACAAAGATAATAAGATAAACATCACAACAAGATAAGCCAATTACAGGGCCATGTTGTGTTAGTCATGCCTTCCAGCCAAAACCCATGCTATCATCTAGATCACTGTTAAAGAAGCTGTTATCCGTGAATTCATTGGCAATATCCTGAACATCTTGGAAATGGAGATTTTGTTGCATATCAGATGCTCTCTGGTTGAATCCATTGTTGCCACCAGCAGCAGGAGAATCAATGTTTGAAGCCGATTTGAAGCTATTACTCCTTGAAACAGGTCCATTATTTACAGCAACATTGGCAGAACCTCCAGTTATGGGTGGAGTGTGGCCTGCAAAACTCAATCCATTCTTTGCCATATTCCCATTAGCAGTTGGTCCACTAAGAGATTGTGGTTGCCCACCCCCATTTTTATTTGACATCCCCTGCAGAAGTTGTTGGAGCATCTTCTCTTGTAGAGCTTGATTTCCTTGAGATCCCTGTGAATGATTTTGTTGCAGTAAACTAATTGCACTTAACGAGCGCTGTTGAAGTTGGTGTTGCTGCTGCTGCTGTGGGGGTAGACGGGGACTTGGGAAACCACTAACAGGCGAGTTCTGCATTGAGCCTGGAACCAAAGCAGTACCAGCACCTTGCAAAGCTGAAGAAGGACTCTGGTTCGAATTATTGAAGGAGGATGATCCTTCTTGCTGAAGAGAGCCCGGGCATGAATTCACTGAATTTTGCCTCATGAGAAGATTCTGGTAGTTGGTCAGTGCCAAAGCAGCTTGTGCTGACCCACTCAAAGCACCACGATTAACCATATTATGATTATTGTTTATTTGGTTGTTCATTCCAGGATTCATTGCCATTAGCTTATTAAGCGTGTTTCGATCAGTTGGCAGACCTTGAACATTTGCTAGCTGTTCCATCTCCTGCATCTTTTGCATCTGGAGCTTTGCCGCAGTGCCAAGTCTAGGATAGTTTTTCAAGCTCTCTGCAAGTAAGTGTTGGATCAATGAGGGCAACAAAGGCCATTTGATAATTTAAAAATAGATTTCCAAACACCTAAAACTAAAACAGCTTCACATAACTAAAGATTAGGAGTCCAATATATGAAAAAAATGACATAACACAACCAATAATGTAATTCGGTAACAGAAACCACAAGAGAATTACCAATTGCCCCAATTTTGTGATCTCGACAGATATCTATTAGATCTTTCATGCTATTGACAACCTCAGAAATCTGTCAACAATTGTAGCAGGCAATGATAAAAAGGTTGATTAAATTTAGAATAAAAAATAAATCAAGTTTTCTCTATATTAATCAACACTCACAGAAGCTCTGAATTAGAATTTAATAGTGTACCTGCAAACATCTCACATATCTTTTGGAAAAGCCGAAATCATTCAGCGTTTGTAACTCCAAACTCTTTGAAAGCTGACGCCCAGCTGCCAATACCCTGATGCAAAAGAAACATCCTCCCTCTATTTTAGTTGTCAAGTTGTACCATCCTCACTCCAATAAATAAATATACACTATTCTTAATATTTGGACTAGTAAATATAATTAATAAAGGCTGATTTAATCAGATACTTTATAACCATGTGCCACTTATTTAATGCCCAACTGGTACAAAAGTTTAGACAAAAGGGGAGAAAAGTCTCAGAAATACTATAGTTAAAATGCTGCGAGATGACTCGTAGTCTTGAGTAAACCTCGTAGTAAAATTTTTGACCAGAGTACAAGCAAAGATGTCAACAGGGGAAATCTCATGCTCCACTAAGATCCTCTTATTTCCATTTTTGATTATTGAGTTAAAATAAGATTAATTTATTGATTTTCTTTTTTTTATTCAATGATTCCATTTCGCTTTGTGTTTGGGTTATCTTTTGTGTTTGGAGAGACACTTATAATAAAAATGCCCAAGGGAACTTTTGACTGAAACAGTCTTGTGTAAAAAAAAAAAAAAAAAAACTATCCCCATTAGACTTCAGCTAGCGATAGTAGGGGTGAGGGCAATCCTAGAAAGTAAGCAAAATCAAATATGTGCAGAGCCTAAAAGAGGCTGATTCTTACTTGGCTACAACCTTATCCCATGCAGCTAGTACACACAGCCCCCAAAAAACATACACACAAAGCATCCCGATCAAAATAGCAAAACAACATAGTTTGCTTTATATTATCCTTTATGTGGTTGTTTCTTCAACTATCTAGCCCAAAAACGGAATGCACCATTTCTAGATAACAGCATCTACACATAAAGCATGCATTAACTTACACATAAAGCATGCAGTCAAGAGAAACGATTTATCTGAGAGGGAGGAATTACTAAATAAGTCAATCAGTGATAAAAAACAATGCATTAACTTACATGTTGCTGTTTGTTTGCAATTCTTGCTGAGAAACCCCATCAGACCCACTTTCAGCAATTGTACTCTGGCACTTTTGAGCCACTTGAACTAATTGGTTGACCTGCAAAAGTGTGAATCATAAGAACTAGCTTCCAAAATAATGCTCTATTTAACATACCAATTAAGTAAATATAATTATCGAGTTGCACTATCTCTATCAATGTAGTTAGAGGTGCTAAGACAAGGCAACACAACAAAGGAGTTGTGTGCCTCTTGGTGTTTCAGGTGAGCCTCTATTTAACATAATAAGAACTAGCTTCCAAAATAATGCTCTATTTAACATACCAATTAAGTAAATATAATTATCGAGTGGCACTCTCTCTATCAATGTAGAGCTAGAGGTGCTAAGACGAGGCAACACAACAAAGGAGTTCAGTGCCTCTAGGTGTTTCAGGTGAGCCTCTATTTAGAAGGCACGGCTCTGGCCCCTTGTAGTTCATTCTGGCTCAGGTTAGGTGCCAACCTTTCACCCCTTGGTGGAATTTCTGAACTGATTTAAATGGCTGATAATTGTCAATACCCCAAAAGCCTACTGATACGATCTGGCCCAAGATCATGTATGTATAAGAAGGATTAAAATAATGTGGGCCCAGCCTTTGTTGACTCAGCAAATCAGTTTCAACAGAATGGCGTGGGAAGGGAGGTTGAGATGGTTAAATAGCAAGGGAGGAGAAGAGTGAGGGCATCTAGGAGATCTGAAGAAACTTGGGCCCTTTGGGGATTGGGAGAGAGTGGAACCTCTCATATGTGTTCCACATTATCTTTACCTTTATTGCATTGTTATTTTCATTTGGGTTCTGTAATTTCTTTCACATTACAACCTTACAGTTAGCACGTCTGTTTGTAATTGTTGCTATGAAATATATGAATGAGGAATATTCAGATCTGAGTTCTTGAGTAAGCTCTGTTTTACATTGATTAATCAGTTGGTCCTTATCACCTACCCATCTAATTTGCTAACTATGATGCTGACAGGTAAAATGGTTAGAATAATCAAGAATGGTGTGTTTGGAATCTTGTAGCTCAGGGTTTTGTAACAAGGTAGACCACTCCCAAGTAGTCCCAACTATCAACTAAAACCTGGCTATAAATGAAGGTCTACTTTACAGGAAAATTCTGTTAGCTTGTACCATCATCCGTCCAAAAAAAAGAGTGACTACAGAAGAAGAACAAAGAATTCTAGAACGTGCAGAATCATACCTGGGGTGCAACAAACCTTCGAGGAAGAAGTTCTTCATGGCGCCTTGCACAGAACTCCCAAGACAATATCTGTGCAAATTAACATAATTTCAGTAGGTATGCACAAAATATTCAAATAGAAAATATCAAAATATTTTTAACATAGTAATGGTTTAATGACCTTCAGGTCTTGAGTGAATATGATACGAAGTTGACCCTCACGAATAACACGAAGCTGCTCATATACACTCTCTTGAACTGCTTTTGCATATTCTAACATCATTACACCAGAAGGAAATCTAAATTCACGTGGCAAGTCCAAAAACATAAGTTCATCGATCACTCCACTGCCAAATTTGATTTCATTAAGTCTAGGCAGTACTTCAAAAGTTGTTTCTGTTAACAATACCCAGAATGTAGATATTATTAGATTGACAATATCAGAACTTTCAAAGAAATAACATACTAATAATCTAGCTTACAGATCTAATCAAAGTGCAAATCACGTATCTTCCACCATTGCCTACTTACAATCACTCATATTTTATTTGCTTGTTATTGATTGCATTTTGTTCTGCTAGTTTTCTAAAACTTTCAATTTAAACTGAAGATTATTTTGTACAATTTAGAATGTGATCCCTGGTCAGCATTGACTGCACTAGGTTCTTGTCAGAAATTGGAATTCTACACTGAAAATATTCCCCAATCATAGCACAAGAGAATAACAATATTTTCATTTTCTTACCAAATCCCCTTCCAGATTTAGAACCACATAAGTCACAGTGCCATGTATCCTGAACAAAGAAATATCAATGTCATAATATTATGCACTTGTCAAAGACTCAAAAGCACCAACAATGAAAAGGGAAAAGTGGTTTAGACAAAAAAATACTAAACTAAGCAAATGCAACTATTTCATACATTACTCTTGTATAGAATTCTTAGGTGTTGCCAACAACTACATGATAAGCTAATGCAATCCATTAATACATTGAATGCACCATTGCTTTATAATAAGGCATCATCCTATTCATGAAACAAGAATAGAAGGTTAAATAATAGGTGCAAAAACTGACCATAGCTGCTTGGGGGAACACACCAAGTGCATGAGGCCCAACATTATTATATGATGACAAGCACCACCGTTTCTTTGCTCGAGGCGAGTAATATTCGACCACAAATTTTCTCCAATAAGCAATACTATTATCCTGAGACAAACAGGTAAATTGAATAACAGTTCTAACCAATCCAGAACTTCAAAAGTATCCAAAACATTAAATAAATGCGTAAGATTAAATACACTAATTTTTTTATTAGTGCCAGAAATAGAAGGATTAATGCTTGAAAAAAAAAACCAAAAATAAACAGAAGATGTAGCGAATCTCAAATAGACTTAACACATCATACAAATCATAAATCATAAATCATTGCTGCCATAAGAACAAAAATAACCCAAAAGCCAGGCCATCACATGCAGCTAATAAACAGAACTCACATTTGGTCGTTGCCTTTGATGATAGAGGTACTGCATCAATCGACGGGCGCACACACCATTAACACTACTGTCATATGGGCGCTTCCCAGCAGATAAGGGCTGCATCACTTGTGGCTGTAATTGCTGCCTCAACTGCATTTGTTGTTGTTGTTGCTGCTGCTGTTGCAGTTGAGCTCTCTGTAACTGTGGCATTGACTGAAAGATATGTTGTTGTCTCAGTCTCTGCTGCTGCTGCTGAAGCAAAGCCTGTAACTGCGGATTACGACCCTGGAACAGCATGGGATCTTGTCTCTGAAGAAGCTGCTGTATTACCTGCTGTTGGACTATATCATCCTGCTTCATATCCAGCCTAGGTTTCTTCGACATCTGGGAAATATTATTTGGATCTTGAATAAAAGATCCTTGTACTTGTGCACCCATTTGGAGTGAAGCTATATCATCCTGCTTCATATCCAGCCTAGGTTTCTTCAACATCTGGGAAATATTATTTGGATCTTGAATAAAAGATCCTGGTACTTGTGCACCCATTTGGAGTGAAGGGCCAGTTTGAAATGCCGGAAAAGATGTTGTGTTTGAAGCACCCTGCAGCTGCTGCTGATTCTGCTGCAAATGTTGAACATTGTGCTCTTGATGAGAGCTCTGTTGTACAACAGAGGAACCATCCATCACTGGAGATCCAGCAATATTAATATTATTTGATGTGAATGACATGGGTGAGGCAGGTAATCGCATGTATGAGTCTCCGTTAATACTTGCACTTCTCTGCATATGGGGGCCACCAGAGAGTGCAGAATTTGCATCTGTGACTAAAGAACTGGCTCCAACACTTGGTGCTGAGTTTCCCACACTGTTCAAAACTGTATTATTCAAATCCCCAGAAAGTGGACCCGGATTCGAACCACCAGTTCCTGGAACTGTGTTAGAAGAGTTAACAAAAGATGAGCTTAAGTGAGAATTAACTATATTCTGTGACTGTCCATCTCCTTGAAAGAAAATTCCAGAACTTGGTGACGACTGGGTTAACCCTCCTGCCACCCGAGAAGGTGGCATGGGAAGCATCCCCACTTGGTGACTGGAATCAAAGTAGCTCTCCAGAGCCAGGCTTAAACTGTTCCCGTGCTCTATGTAAGTTGGTAAAATATCGAGTATTAACCCCTGATTTAATTTCTTCTTTCTCTTAAATATCCAAGCTTCACTCTATGTACACAACCTTTAAACAAATCTACAAACTCCAGTGCAACCAAATGCACCCAAAAATTGTTATCTTCTCAACTCTGGACAACAACTGATATGGATCTAACATAAACAAAGGAAAAATGTATACAAATTCATTAGCATAATGAAAAATACAGCTGAAACCAACACAACCAATTAAACAAACCAACCCTGGTTAACAAGCATATGTACACTTTCGAAAACACACCCAGAAATTGAACAATAACCCATTACCCTTTTCAAGTAACGAAAATCACAATCTAACATTTAAACGCACAAAACCCTAATTCTTATTAATTAAGACAACGGTCTCCACGTGAAAAAAGAAAAACATTAGCAGAGGGGAAAAACCCAAAATCCCAAATTCTGAAATCACACATTCAAAACCCCAATTCACACATTCAGAACCCCAAAATCAAATTGTGAAACCAAACAATCAAACAGAAAAGAACAAAACCGGAACCCAAATTCCCTTCTCAGCACACACACAAAAGAGAAAAAAAAAGAAGAAAAAATTCAGAACACCCAAATACGAGAAAGTCCCAATTCGCATCCCCAAACAACGAAAAGCGCAGACTTTGAACTCAAAACCCAACACAACAAAAAAAATTGAAAACTTAAATAAACAAATAAACCCTAACTCTTTATGCGTATTATTAAAAAAAAAAAAAATTGAAAAGAGAAAAGAAACTAAAGAAACAACATTAAAAGTTCTACAATCGATCACTAATTGAAAAATTGAACCCCAATGAAGCTAGGAAAAAAGAAGAAGAAGAAGTTGTTCAGTGGGAAAACGATTCGATTAAGGAACTACTCACATCGAAATCGCAAGCTGTGAAAAGCAAAACTTCGCGTTTTGGAAGCGTAAATATGAGACTGAAAATTGAAATCGCAGAGAAAAGAGAGAGAGAGAGAGAGAGAGAGAGCAGTGAGGAGCAGTAATTATAGCTATAGATACCTAGTGGAAATGGGAATGGCAAAACGGTAATAACCTGTGTTTATCGGTTGTGTGCCCCTATATAACCGGCAGTATCCGGTGAAGATTGGGACACGTGTCCAGAAATTGATAGTGGAACATACTCGGTGATAGATCCGCAGCCGCTCGGAAAGCTCAATTGCTGACGTGGCGATGTTTGATTGGGAGATGTTTTTTTACTTTGAGAGAAACCCTTCTTCTGTACACGTAATGTTCACGCTTTCGAATAAGAACCTTCGTTTGATAATGTTTCTATCAATTCCGAGGAAAAAGGATTTTATAGAATAAATTATTGAATTAATAATTAAAAAAAAACTTAAAACTTTTGATAAAACTAAGGAATAAAATTATTTCTCTCAAAATTTTGAGAGAAAGAATTTTGCCGCCCTTCATGTCTATCCCATTTGAATTGGATTAGTAATATAATAACAAAGTAATAGTGAAATAAAAATTAATTTATTAAATTATTATAATTTACTTTTTAATTTTTTAATAACTATTTTAATTTTATAATTATTCTTTTATTATTATAGAAATCAGATTTTAATTTAAATACATTTTCAACTGAAAATTCATTTAATATTTTATTATATCGGAATATATCTAACAATACGAAATAATAAAGATATGAAATAATAAAGATATGAAAATAAAACCCCTATCCCTAAGTTGAATCCTACACCAAATGAGAGATTTATACAATCCAAACTCAAGAGGTAACTATATCTGTCAACACCCACATTTTGGCTATAAGTCTATTGTTTGTGCTCAATGATTGAGAGATTTGCTATAAGCTAACCAAAATAGATATTTGTATATTGGATATCTCCAAGCGCATCTCCTACGCTATTATTTTACCTTTCTCTAGTACTGAACATATGTTATTATATTAATTAATAAATTTAATATTTCATAAAATAATGTAACAATACATTATTAAATATCATTTTTATTAAAAAAGTTTAGAATTACAATGAAATATGATATGTGCATAATAAATTATAAAACTATTTAAACTAATTTTTTTATCAATAATTGTATTTTTTTAAGTGAATTATTTTTAAATGCAGGTCATCGTCTATGAACAATTATCCTGTACGGTCGCACTAGATTACGTTCGGCTACCTACGAGTGAAAGGATGCGTCCCTTCGGGAGGGCAATCATGGTATTTTAAGAATTTTAGAAGCTGGTACCGTACAGGTTTGACCGGAACCTTTGCAGTCTCATTGGGCAATTTAAAAAGGTATATTTATTATTATTTTTTATAATATTCGAATCTCCAATCAACCGATTAATCCAATTTTAAATTTTAGCATTTTATTTACCAATA